>VMDR010033626.1:0-11304 GCA_007922815.1 Macrotus californicus
AGGTTGCTTCCAGCACTTGGCTATTGTAAATTGTGCTGCTATGAACATTGGGGTGCATAGGTTCTTTTGGATAGGTGTTTCAGGGCTCTTAGGGTATAATCCCAGCAGTGGAATTGCTGGGTCAAAAGGCATTTCCATTTTTAGTTTTCTGAGGAAATTCCCTACTGTTTTCCACAGTGGCTGCACCAGATTGCCATTTCTTAAGACAGTTTACATTTTACTTTTTCAATTTCCTCTTGCATTAACTACCAAGAAACTTATGGGAAAGTTTTGGGTTAGCTTCCAGTGTGATTAAAGTTAAGCCAAATTTTCTTCAAATTGGTCTTTTTATCCTCTTCAAGCTGAAGTGAAGAAACATTGTTTGTGTAGAGAAGAGACAATTTGGAAGAAAGACATTTGTCCTCAGCTTTGATCCCATGATGGAATGTCCTCCAAGAGTGTGTCCTCTAAAGAGAAAAGTCAGGGGGCAGCAGAGGGGAACATCAGGCCACCGAAACCTTTATTTTATAGAAGAAAAAAAAAAACTGAGGCAGGGGCTTGGCAGTGACAGAGCCCAGCATGGACACAGGTCTTCAGTCCCCTATCATGAGGTCATCATTTGACCCTTCCTCCCCTCATCTCTATCACCACTTTCTTGCCCTTTCTGTCTTTCACTATAGGTGCTGATCATTTTATAAACAGAAATAGGACAATAGCTGTGAAATAAGACAAATGCTGCCTATTTTAAGTCCCCAAATTGCCACCATCAATTTAGCTTGTTTCTATGAATCCTATAAGTTGGATGAGTAACATTTTAAATTTGCTTTTCATGATTGTATGCACTGTTTAATTTTTTTCCTGGAAGATTACTGTGCATAGTCAGTGAGTTGAGATAGAGACAGCAGTGGCACTAAGGCCAGGAGACCCCTGAGGGGAAGGACTTTACTTCTCTACGTCCTCTGAGAATTTGAGATTCCAAAGCCTACCGTCCAAAAGGGATATTTATGATGATCAGCTTGAGGGTCATATTTTGAAAATTGTTCATGTTTAAGAAATATAAGGGATACCTCCTTCCATTGCTTTGCAGCAGTTATTTTCTAATATGCAAAAGCATCAAGATTAAATTTAGGTTTTTCTATGTGGACTAATGCAGATGATTTTGTGGTTCTTCTGATATTTTTCTCTTCCATTTCATTTTTATCAAAAATTGACATGAGGCATATCTAGCATTTTTGTTTCATATCAGCTAAGAATATTTTGCTTGATTTTTGAAGTTCATCTTCTACAGACAGCCTTTGAACATCACTTAAAACAGCTATTATATGTTTGTTTAAATATATATTATTGACTGTGCTATTACAGTTGTCCCATTTTCCCCTCTTAATTCCCCTCCACCCTGCACCCCTCCTCCCGCCCACATTCCTCCCTACCTTAGTTCATGTCCATGGGTCATACATGTAAGTTCTTTGGCTTCTCCATTTCCCATACTATTCTTAACCTCCCCCTGTCTATTTTGTACCTACCGTTTATGCTTCTTGTTCCCTGTACCTTTTTCCCCATTTCCTCCCCTTCCCCTCCTGGCTGATAACCTCCATGTGATCTCCATTTCTGTGATTCTGTTCCTGTTCTAGTTGTTTGCTTAGTTTGTCTTTGTTCTTGTTTTTTAGGTTTAGTTGTTGATAGTTGTGAGTTTGTTGTCATTTTACTGTTCATAGTTTTGATCTTCTTTTTCTTAGATAAGCACCTTTAACTCATATAATAAGGGCTTGGTGATGATGAAGTCCTTCAACTTGACCTTATCTGGGAAGCACTTTATCTACCCTTCCATTGTAAATGATAGCTTTGCTCGATAGAGTAATCTAGGCTGTAGCTCCTTCTCTTTCATGAGTTTGAATACTTCTTTCCAGCCCCTTGTTGCCTGCAAGGTTTCTTTTGAGAAATCAGCTGATGGTCTTATGGGAACTCTTTTGTAAGTAACTCTTTCCTTCTCTCGCTGCTTTTAAGATTCTCTACTTATCTTTAATCTTGGGTAATTTATTTATGATGTGCCTTGGTGTGTGCTTCCTTGGGTCCAACTTCTTTGGGACTCTCTGAGCTTCCTGGACTCCCTGGAAGTCTATTTCCTTTGCCAGGTTGGGGAAGTTCTCCATTTTTTTTCAAATAAGTTTTCCATTTCTTGCTCTTCCTCTTCTTCTGGTACCCCTATGATTTTGATGTTGGAACGTTTAAAATTGTCCTGGAGGTTCCTAAGCCTCTCCTCATTTTTTTAAATTCTTGTTTCTGGATTCTGTTCTAGTTGAATGTTTATTTCGTCCTTCTGCTCCAAACCATTGATTTGAGTCCCTGTTTCTTTGCTGTCACTGTTGCTTCCACTGTACGTTTTCCTTTATTTCACTTTTCATAGCCTTCACCTTATCCTGTGTTTTGCGACCATACTCAACCATTTCTGTGAGCATCCTAATTACCAATGTTTTAAACTCTGCACCTGATAGGTTGGCTATCTCTTCCTGGCTTAGTAGAATTTCTTCTGGAGCTTTGATCTGTTCTTTTCATTTGGGCCTTTTTTTTTTTTTTTATTTTGGTCTCAGTGCACCTGTTACTAGTAAGGGGTGTAGCCTTAGGTATTTTCCAGGGCAGGGCAATTTATGTAGCTGCTTTGTGGTGCTGTATGTGGGGGAGGAGTCCAAGTGGGAACAATGCCACTTGCTCGGACCTGGGCTGGCTTTCAGTCACTTCCCCCACTACCCACAAGCAAACTAGGCCCTTTTGGTGCTTATTCCCAGGTAGGTGGGTTTGTGTACATTCTAGGACCCTGTGGGTCTCTCCAATGAGCTCTCCTGTGAGGCTGGGAGTTTCTCCCGCTGCTGCGGCCTCAACCCCCACAGGAGTTTTCAATCAGAGGCTTTGAGGCTTTATTTCCCCGCGCTGGAACTCTGGGTTTCGAGGTCTGTCTTGCTCCCCAGTTGTTCCTCCTGGTTTATCCTCACGAGGGAGTGGGACGCCTGGTCCGCAGCTGCCACTTCTTCTGGCCGGCCTTGCCTTTCCCCGGTCCGCCAGCCACCGCCCTGCCGCACGAGTCCTCTCTGCCCCTCCTACCGGTCTGGATGAATGTTTCTTCTTTAATTCCTTGGTTGTCGGACTTCCATACAGTTCGATTTTCTGTCAGTTCTGGGTTTTTTTTTTGTTTTAAAATTTGTTGTTGTCCTTCTTTTGGTTGTGCGAGGAGGCACAGTGTGTCTACCTACGCATCCATCTTGGCTGAATGTCTATATATTTCAATATCTTTTTTTTTTTGCTTTTTGACAGTATTTAGAATTGATGAAAAACAGTCTATGGTTAGTAGATGCAAAGTGTATTAAAAAAAAACTCTTCTCATTATATCCAGGGAGCTTATATTTTGATATTGTACATGAAAAACAAATGTTAATGATATCATTTCATTTGCCTCTCCAATCTTCCAACCTTTGTCCATGCTGTTACATCTTCCTCAAATACCCTTCCCACCTTCATTACCTGCCAACTCCTATTTATGCTTTTTGGCTCAGCTCTGGCTTCTGAGAGTCTTCTGTGAGGAGATGTGTGTGTCCCCAGGGTTCCTACAGAACCTCTTACATGTCTTTATCATGGCAGTGTTTGGGTTTTACAGTTTTGAAGTTACCAGCTTCTGTGGCTGTCCCCAACAGACTAGAGGTTCCCTGGAGTAGAGATCAGATCTTTTTTCCCTTTTCTTTTAGGAGCTATGGTGTGGTGTACACGCTCCATCAGTGTTTACTGAATTGAACCAAAGAACAGGAAGCCTCTGTTCACTTGAACTGGTACCTACTTTTAAAAGTTACATCATTCAGTGATTTTTGAGCCCTTGAGGGGTTCCACTGTATTAAGTGCAGTTCTCAGCCAAGGGCCAATCCCCTTGTGTTCACAGGCCCTGATTCTTCAAAACCTCTAATGCTCCCTCCTGACAGCCAGAAAACCCCAGACAACCTTCTCTCTTTACTTTTCTTCTTGTCTTAATCCTGTACAGCCTGATATTCCTGAGGCTTTAGGGTTTTGAATCTGATATCTCAGAGAACATCATGTACCTGTGAAATCACATGTCCCATCATGGTGGGTCAGGAAACGTTGTGAACCACAGCCATCAAAAAACCTTATGTATTCTAAGTAAAAAATGATGATGTGATTCCCTTTTAGCTTAAAAATTGAAAAAAATGAAAGGAATGACCTCTTTGTGAAATGTAAGCATGGGTAGCTGCTAGAATACAGTACTTACTAGTCAGGAGGCAGGAGTTGCTGCCTGGATCTAAATCCAGCTCCATTTCCCTCTCTGTAAAACAGAGATAATGGTTAGTGCCCACATCACACTGTTGTTCTGAGGGTTAACTAAGATAATATGTGCAAAGCCCCTGAGATGGTGCTGGCATGCTGGAAGCAAATCATACCTGTTTGTTATCACTCTTCAGTTTTCTACAGTGAATATACAAGTATATGCTCATGCCACTTACGCCTATGAAGATGTTGGAGAAACTATTAAAAGTTGAGAGAAAGAAAGCAAACATTATCCCTGTCTGTGTGGGTGGTACCTTGCTTAAGGCTGTATAGGGACAAGGCCAGGACCAGTGATGGTTGCTGTGGTTGATGACTAAGGGCTGGAACATTCAGTAGCCAGACTGATCCTGCAGAATTTCATCTATATACCCCCCCACTTTCACCTTCACACATGGTTCACCCCCCTGGCACCATGAAGACCACAGTGCTATCTCCCTAAGTGTTTATGTGTCCAAAGGGATGAAGCCCAGACCTTGGACATATCTTTAGGTCATAAAAGCCCAGGCACATGGGACTCTTTCACCCCTGGAGATATTTGATTTATAGTCGCAAAGGTCAAGGTAAGAACCCAGGGTGCTTTCCATTCTTTCTCCAAGGAAAAAGGGTTTCTCCCTCTCCTTGTTAAACAGGGAAGGAGGCATCTACTTCCCTCCTGTCCATAAACAGAGGTCACCCTTCATTGTTTGTCCCTTGTTTCTGAGCTGGCAACCACACCCACATAGAATGTCTCCCCCTGCTCCCGTCACCTTGCCTGTGGGTCAGAGGTGGGGAGCGGCAATGCTGCAGCGTCTCTCTAGCTGTTGGTCTGGTCTGAGTATCATTAGAGAGAGCAAGGAGGCTCACGGTAGCCTCACTACCGTCACTTCTTTTATCAAAGACACCTTGTGCATGAACAAACAGCCGCTTCTTACAAATTGTAGCTGGATTCTTTTACAGAAAAGTACAGTTCTCATGAAATGAATCTGTCCCAAGCTGTTACCAAAAGGAGCGGAAAATGCTGGCATTTCCTAGTGTTTCCACTTTTGGTCAGCCTTATCTGGGAATTTAATACATTTTATGATCAAAGTCCAAAGTCTCTGCTTTGCTTGAGCTTTAATCTTTGGCTATAAAGCCTCCTATGGTTGCACAAACACATTAAAATCAGGTTACAGCCAAAGAATGATTTAGTTTGGGGAGCTGGAGGGTTAGGTAGGAAATACATATCTAGATACAGAGGTAATCAGTGCCTTCACTGTAGGAAGGCATTTTGACAGTTACAGGTAAAAGGTAACAATGTTTTCAGTATGCCTGAGATATTTTATTCTATATACTGAATTTTGCTAATGATTCAACTGTCCCTTACCATGGTTTCAGTTATTTTGTAATACACTCATGTTGAGCAAAAGAAGAAAATAATTTAAATTTAAATGCTTGCTCCAGTATGAACTTTAACTTCTTTTTGATTAAAAGAAAAGTTTCCATTTCCTTTAAGGAAGTAGGTGACATTCACAAAAATGACCAAAGGATCTCTTTATAAAGGGAAGTGGGTGAGGCTTATGAATGACTCCTGCATATAGCAACCCCCTTTCAAAACTTCATTTTTCTCACCTATCAATGAATTGTTTAGAAAGTTTGAGAAATGTAAAGGTGGCCTGGCCAATGTGGCTTGGTTGGTTGGAGCGTCATCCGATGTTCAGAAAAGTCATGGGTTTGGTCTCTAGAAGAGACATGTATGGGAGGCAACCAATTGATGTTTCTCTCTTGCATTGATGTCTCTGTCTCTTTCTCTGTCTCTGTCTTTTTCTTTCTCTTTCCCCCTCCCTCCCTCCTTTCCTCCCTCACTTCCTCTTTCTCTAAAAATCAATAAATGTAACCTTGGGTTAAAAAAGAAAGAAAAAAAAAGAAAGAAAATAGGAAAAAGAAAATAGGAAAATGGTGTCCTAGTACGAGAAGTAAGGAATTTCAGCCCCAGCATCCTACATCCCCAGAGGGAGACAGAAGAGAAGGGTTCAGGTGATGAGATACTCCAGCAGAAAACAGTGTCTGGTCTAAATGGGCCTGATACAGGAAACAATACTCAGCTAAACAGGTCACGTCAGCTTTCACTTTCTGCAGGCCCAGGGCCTTGCCCACTGATTTTGTCTTTGCTACTGACCTGATTAACATATGGTTTGTGTCATTAGGTCCATATACAGTGATGTCCTTTAACTACCCCACATTTGCCCAGTGGGTTCTCAATACACTTTGCTGGTATAGGATGTCATTGGGGTGTGGAGAGGAGGATAAGGGAGCATCGTGCTCAGAGGGGCCCTAAGGCCCTTTTATGTAGAATATTTGGAGACTCAAGGCTTAGCTCAGCAAGTATTTTGATAATTCTCCCTAACCATGTATTTCATACTTTGAACAACAATTTTCAGAGAATTAGAAAAAGTAAATATATATAAACTCTAGTGAAAAGTCACCTTTCTTTGCTCATTTGGTCTCCAACGATACTGAGGAGCCACCAGTTACGAAGTTTTCTACCTGCTTCTCCTCTGGCCCTGCAGGGCTAGAAGCTGTGGGTGCGACACTGATATGCAGGGGTCCAAGGGCACATTGTGAAACGAACCCTTAGTATTCGTGTATAATATTTCCTTGTCCTTTAGCTCTTATATTAGGTAAGTATAGGGAAGCTTTCAGTTATTCCAGTTCTAGATCAGTGAGTGTTCACTATTGATAGTGTCCAGACCAGTCATTTTTATCACCTAAAAGTAAGAAGAGTGGGTTTTGTGACTGTACATATTGGTCCTGTGGAGGTTTACCTTTGTCCAGAGCAATGGTTGACCCTTTCATTAAAATTAATTAATTTTCCTTATACCACTTTGGTTAAGTAAGAAGATAGAGGCAAGGATGAGGAGGCATAAGAAACACTGGACTGTGAAAATAAATGAAGACCAGCCAGATGAGAACCAGCATTGGCTATTTTATTCAGAACTCGCAATAGCAAGGCAGTCAGCTACCATCACTTGGTTTGGGCAGATTCAAAGGCAGGCAGAAATGTGGGGAAGACTTATAAAAGGGAAAGCTCACTGTGCCCTGATGGAAGGCTGTTGGCCTGGGAAAGCTGGAGTGGGGCTGAATAGAAGCCAGGCATCCTGTGTGATTGATTAGAGTGGCGTATTTGATTTTTCTCTAGTAGTTCCTAAGTTGGAAGTAGGGGGCCAGAAAGCAGGGAAGCTCTCAGTTATTAATCAATTCCTAGCCATTTGGAGCTGATTGTTACAGGGGTTATTGTATTAATCTCTGGACAGGCTGCTGGAGATGGTGGTCTGCCTTAGATACGGGCTGGCTTCCCAGGCTGGTCACTGTAGATAGCAGTTTGGTCTTGTGGGCAGGTTGCTGCAGGTGATGGGTCAGAGTTCTGTTTTCACATATTTTTTGGCCATTATTTATCTGTACATTTAATATCTCAGAACCAACATAGAGCTGGTAAGAGTAAATAGCAGGCCTATCATACCTGTTGGAAATGGGGGCTACTCAGACTGTTTAGCTCCTGGTCAGGTAGCATGCATCTAGATGTCCTGGTGGTCATCAGGCAGGGTCTACCTGTGACCCTGTGTTGTCAGCCCTGGTGGGCAGCTCTGTGCTTGGTCATGGGACTATAGACACTGCATCATTTGCATGCTATGAACTCCTAACTGCCTTCCTTGAACTTGGAAGTCACATTAGTGAACTGCTTCTCTGAGGGGCATACTGTTTTATAGCCCCATCCAGGTTTTTGTCCATTTGTGGTAGTGACTGGCTGGGTTCATCACCTAAGGACTCCTCTGACAGTAAAAGATTCTTTTTATGGTCATTTTATCTGTGCTCTCAGCCTTGACATAGCATAGGATTTTCTGCATAGGAATGGGGTATTCCAAGCAGCCCTGCAATTTCTGTAGTAATCTGCCCCTTCTTCACTCAATTTCTTAACCACCCTGAGAAGTTGACTGCCATGGCTTCAACTGCCACGGGCACTTAATATGACCTGATGAGATGGCTTGGCAGTGTCTGTACCAACCCTCAGTGCCCCTTACCTCAGTCCTGGAAGGCTCACACGAGTCATCTGAAGGTGATTCCCCTGCACCCCCAGTTTCTTGTTTGTATGTTTGTTGTATGTTTTGGTCTGACTTTTAGGAAAAATTCCTAGGTAGTAACAATGTCATTGATAGTCAAAGTAGACACTGGAATCCTTTACTTTTTTAGAATTTAAGACAAAACACTTTCAGTTTCAGACATTACATTTTATATAAAATGTGTGTAGAGTATTTGCTAAGTGAAGTAAGCCAGGCGGTGAGGGGGAAATACCACATGATCTCACCTTTAACTGGAACATAATCAACAAAAGAAAACAGCAAGCAAAATACAACCAGAGACAATGAAATTAAGAACAATCTAACAATGGCCAGAGGGGAAGGGGGAGGGAAGAGTGCGGGAAAGGGTTTCCAGGAAACACTATAAAGGACACATGGACATAACCAAGGGGGACGGTGGGAGTGGCGGGGGTGGGGTGGGATTGGCTGGGGTTAGGGGGAGTGGTGGGAGGAAAATGCAAGCTGTAATTGAACAACAATAAAGTAATTAAAAAAAAAGAAAAAAAAGAAATGAAAATAAAAAAAGAAAAAGAAAGAAATTAAAAAATAAACTCTAAAAAGTTATGTAGGGTTTTGAAAGACATCTACAAGTTTTGAAAAGGCATTTTTTTTCGTGCCTTTGCATGAATTTGCACTTTTAAATTAAATAACATCCTCTGAATGCAGGAGTTAATTCAAAGCTGTCAAGATTTTTCTCTCTCCTAATAACAACTCTTGTGCCATTGACTGCCAAGAATAACAAGTCTTTTTTAAAAGGTAAAAATGAGCATTTAGTTTTGTTATCAAAAGAACAATTACTCATGTCCTTGAGTTATTTAAAGCATTTTAATTAATTCTAAGAATAAGTCATTTTGAAGTTCAGCCACACAAAATAAAAATGCTTTATTAGGAGGTCCTCCACCTGAAATATTTTGGTTGGTGGGTCTTGGCCTTTTAATAATAATAGTTAACATTTAGTGAGGACTTTAATGGGCCATACACTATTGGAAATGCTTTAAATATATTAACTTGTTTACTTCTTACATTATCCTTACTTTATAGCTTGCAAACTGAGGCCCACAAAGGTTTGGCCACTTGTCCAAGGTTACAATTTGGACTTGGTCCATCAGACACTCACCTTAAGACTGCATTAACCCTAGAAGTTTCCATTTGCATGTTGTTGAGACATTTAGTTTCTCTCATCTCCACCCCCCCAATACAAACTTGGAAAGGAAAAAAACATTTACTATACATGATTTTAGCTCAGAATTCTTTAAGCTTTTGGAGTGTAAGAAATAATAATCATCAGGGTTTTTTTGAAATTTGACCTGAACACTTGCCAATATGATTGCTGTTGCTGATTTGCCATCGTAGAGCTAAACTTGAGGGAAAAAAACAAGTGAAAAAACAAGGAGGTTGATTGCAGCAAAACATTATGGTTATCTTCCTATCTTGTAATACCTTTTTTTAAAAAATAGGTTTTGGGTAGTCTTACTTTTTTCTCATGGTAAAATACTTAATGCCATTGAACTGTGCACTCTAAATGGTTAAAATGGCGTACATTATGTTGTATATATTTTGCCACAATAAATAAATAAATATTTTAAAGGTAAAAAGTTCTTTTTAATCCAAGGAGCTCATGGATGACTCCGCAGTGGGTGTGATGTCTGTAGGACTTGCAGGTTGTGTTGGCGGAAGTCAGATTTTTCCCCCACATGTTAGCATTCTACATTGATCTCACAAGGAATCAGAAAGCCTTAGTAGAATATGAAGACTTTTAGAAAAGAGCCAAAAATAGTGTAAAAGTGCCTTCTTTTGTTGCAAGAAGTGGCTGATTTAGTGGCTTAAGTTTCTATCATGTTTGGGGCACTATAAGTATTGATGAAGATACTGCAAAGGTATGTCCTCTTATGCTTAGAAAACAGACAAAAGGAATGACAAAGAGGGGACCCCTGGGTCATATTTCTCATTTTGATAGATCTAATCTCTTCAGAAGAAAATGTCTTCAAGGACTTCTCTCTCCAAGGAAGAGCTGAGCTCAGGGAAGAGACTGCTCAGGGTGGATCACTGTAACTCCACAGCTGGACCTGGGAAAATTCAGTTGAGCTCATATTTTAGGAGGATTGGTAGTGGCTTTGCGAGATCCTGACTGCAAAGTCCGATGGGTACTCGGTCTGCCTCAACCCTATATTTTCCATAAGCCCTGTTTTGTTTGTTTTTACAGTGAAAATTTTCAGAATCATATACATAATGTTCTAGGAAAAACACTTGCATCATGCTTAGGAGGATAATGCCACGAAAACAGCCATCACAGAAACAGGGAAAGTACAAGATCTAAGTCAGAACTTGAGTGTTTGCCTTTCTAACTTCAAAGGGAATTCAGTGGACAGTGAAAAGTGAATTGGTAGAGCCTCAAATCCCCCACAGTTTGGCAAAGAGCTAATGCAGGCCACCATAATGTAGTCACTTTTACATTAGAACATACACTTTCTCTGAAAGACATCATACTGAATGACAGGAATACACACACATGTCATTTTAGGTTGAAAAAGTGATTGTTTGCTTAATTAAATAGGTGGGTGTTTGAAAGAGTTACTTGCATAATGTGAAACTATAGAGCTGAAGATACCTAAGGAGGACATTTCCCTCTAATCAGTTAATACATAGATCTACAGGTACAAATTATTTTAGTTTAATATTCATGTAGTCAAGAAATGTCCCCATATGTCCAAGACTTAAGACTTTCTCTACTTAACTTGAAATGTATCTTGGCAAAAAATAATTTTATTTGGGGAAAAGCTTGCTTGTCCTATTGTTTGCTTGTTGTCCTATTGTTGTCTCTGCCTTGAGTTGCCACAATTTCCCAGACCCTTTCTGTTTTTTGTTTTTTTTTTAAATTACTTTATTGTTGTTCAATTACAGTTTGAATTTT
>VMDR010033627.1:0-11304 GCA_007922815.1 Macrotus californicus
ATTCCTACTCCCAGAAAAGTTCAGTGTCGTAATTGTGCATTACAAAGTACAGTCTCCTTTGAGATCACAACCTGATTAATCTTTCCCTTATTTACTAAGTTCTTTGTGATATATATTTTCTGATACATGCCAAGACAGTTTCCTGAGGGGAAAAGCAGAAGGCAATAGCATAAATGGAAATACAGTGGTACCTCAGTGCTCATCAGCTTCAGAACTCGTCAAACCTGGTATTCGTCACACTTATTTGAGAAAAAATGTTTCAGCACTCGGTGCTTGCTCGCCACTGGTCACACTTGTTAGAACTTGTATGAGTCACGACGCCACCCAGCACGAGAAAATACTTCATCAATCGTCGCTTGCTCACCACGAGTCAGAATGAATTAACAAGTACCAAGGTACCACGGTAATGTATTTAAAACCATTCTAAAAAGCAATGGCAAAATTCCAGGAAAATATGCCTACTGTATTTGAAGTATACTTTATCCTTGGCCTGGCAAGAAGATACTTAGAAAAAGTATATTAGAGTCTCTGTTGCTGAAGATTCTTTCAAAGTAGTTAACTGGCATAAAAAGTAATAAAAGTTCTTATACCAGTATACCTTTAATTTGCTCAGCAAATTTGTTTCATACTCTTGAGAAACATTATATTCCTGATTAATGTCTGTATTTAGTATGCACAGTAACTCTCCCTTTGTGTCATTTTTATGTTAGAAGAGGTAGGCACACTAGAAACATTAGAATTTTCATTTCTAGAAATGAAAAAACCTTCATTTCTTTTACTATTCTCTCATGGAAATAAGGTATGCCTGGGTAAATTTAAAGTAGTAGCTAGCTGTTAATCTCCCTTTTGTCTCCGGACCTGTGTTTGTTCTAGAGGTGCAGCGACTGCCACACAAGTTCAACCAGCTCTGACTAGTAAGCTGCTTCTGTTATGACAGCAACACACAAACTTCGGGATAACAATAAAACTCTTTGGAATGGAAACAGAAATAACATTATTACTGGATGCCTATCTCATCTGTTGCCTCATAACCTGAAGCATATAACTGACCATTTAACTGCTCTAGGTTTGTGTGCATTTTTTTCTTCAATTACAGTGAAATTTCTGGGGCCTCAATAACCTGGAGCACATAACTGACCATTTAACTGCTCTGGGTTTGTGTGCACTTTTTTCTTCAATTACAGTGAAATTTCTGGGGCCTCAATAACCTGGAGCACATAACTGACCATTTAACTGCTCTGGGTTTGTGTGCACTTTTTTCTTCAATTACAGTGAAATTTCTGGGAGAGGTAAGCCATGACTTGTACTCTCTTTGCAGCTCTTGCACAATAGGTTGGTATCTTCTTGATGAGAAAAAAATTCCCATTGTTTTTCCGAACCAGAGAATTTCAGTGAGGAAGTTGGGATTGACTACAGCTATGAGACAGGCAGAAGCTATTGAGACCCTCAGACAAGCCAGTGGTCAGAAGTGCCACCTTTTATTCTTCCCGCCATGAGAAAAGTCTCCTGAGCCATGGCAAGGAGGCCTGGCGGAAGCTCTACCTCCCTGATGATGGTGGGCCTTGAGCAGTCCCTGATTCCCAGCCTTCTGGGACCCCCTTCTAACAAATGAGTGCTAAATAGGCAGTTGTAAGTTAATTAATAAAAAAATGAAACATATTGGTGAGGTTTTCTGGGAGAAGCAGTTCAATATTAAGACTAGATCCAACATATGTCAGGGATCTATGGGAAGTCTATTTCATTTGGAAGATGTTTGCCCTAATGTTCCTTACTTTTTTCCTGTTTTTTTAAGGGCTCTTTATTTCAGTGCAATATCACACCCAATTCTCCACTATATTTTTTGAATCAGTAATTCAATTCCTTATGGAGGTGAGCATCCCAAGCAGGTTTTTGAAGCTCAGACAGATGGGTAGTTACAGTGTTATACACATTGACTTTAACACAAAGCATCACTGTCTAATGAAACAGAAAAATCTCAACAATGTGGGTGAAACAAAGTAGGGTTTTGTGCAAGTGTAATTGATGCATGCTCTCTTTGATATGGTTTTCTACATCAAAATAGGGTTAGTTGAGTCAGGCAGTTATATTTTGATTGTTTTATTTCTTCTTTCTTGGTTCTAAGCTTCTTTTAAGGATGTTTATAGTAAAAATTGCTACTGAGCCATTTCCAACAAATTGTCAATACTGACATATTCTTTTAACTTGATAAAACTAGAGAGAGTTAGACCATCCTTCACTTTAGTTCTTACTTACTAAAACTTTTTATTTCTTGAAAAAGTTGTGTTTTTTCACTACAGATGAGACCTGAGATTTATAGGCCTTAGCAATGGCATACTTGTGAGTTAAATAGTTTATTCTTACACAACATCTAGCATATTTCTGCAAAGACAAATGGCACACAAAATGTGTTAATAAGATGAAATGAATGGAAAGGATCCCAAAGGTGGATTCTCAATCCCACCTCTGAACTACAACACATTATGAAAATTATTTGTGAGCCAGTGTTTACCCTGCGATTTCATTTCTCTGACAGATCTAAGAAGAGTTGTAGATTTTTCAGTTTGTTTAGCATTTTACTCTTTAGGACAAGAGTGTGATGTCTAAGCTCCTTATATGTCTCACTATAGTACTGTTTTGAAGACACTCTATACCTAAAATGGATTAGCCTCTTGTCTACGGACAAGTTGACCTTGCTATGGCACCTGCCCCTTTTGCCATCCTCTGGTATACGTGGTCATTATCAAGCTGTACTTGGCTAATGATATGTATTAGTTAAGTGTGTCTTGGATACCACTGCATTACAACAACCAAAACATACAACAACAAGCATTTAGTTAGAACATACATTTAAGGATTTTTGGTGTGTGTGGGGTGGAGGGCAGTGTCAATGGACCTAGATGGAGTTGGATTAGCCTGGTTGATGTTGGCTTATTTATACAGCTGGAGGTCAACTAAGTTAGGCTCAGCTTGGGCAGTTAGGCTCTGTTCCACTCAGCGTTCTATGGGAACTGGCCTTCTAGCTATGGTATCTTGTGGTTATAGGAAAGACTGAAAAGAGAAAGTTTAACAGTACAGGTGCTTTTCAAGTTTTGGTCACTCATCCCTGCATAATGTCCCATTTTTCAAAGAAAGTCACATACTGAATTTAAAGTCAAAGGGTGGGTAAGTGTATTCCATCTCTTTATTGGAATAAACTGCAAAGCAACATGTCAAAGGGTGCTGATACTGAAGAAGGGGTAAAGATTTAAAGTCGTTAGTAGAATCTACTATAAGTATCTTCATCCAAATCCAGCCTATGTCCTAGACCTTGGAAGACTGCAATGACTCAACCCTCTTCAGAATATTTGCGATTGTTGAGTAAGAACACATTCAATGTTGAATTGAATTTCTCTCAATTTTCACTGTATTCACTGTAAAGCACCTATTCTTTCGATGAAAGACTTAAGGGCGTTATTATTTGTCAACATGGTTTAATTCATTAGATGTATTTGGTAAAAAGAAATGAATAAAAAAAGTTCATATAAAAAGCAATTGATCCTCATCTAATTCTGAGCACACTATGTAAAAAAGAGAGCAAATCTTATTCCAAAGATAAAATCTAAGCTAGTTTGCATACTGACAAAGATAATTTGTTCTGTTTAAGTAATGGAAAAAAAACATGTTTTAGGGGTGGCTAAAGTAAAAATATGAATGTTATTCTAATAAAATAAAAACTCGAGACTGTTCTTGGTAAAACTCATTAAATAAATGAAATAATCATTCAACCCAGCTTTAAAGAATATAAGAATATACACTTATGAATCTCAAGAATACTTTCTTAATCTTACAGCACCTAATTTGATATGTTTAGGGTTTATGTCTTCAATTGTATAAAGAGAATTTGGGAAAATTGAGACTAAAATGCCTTCCTAAGCTAACATACACATAGTCTGTTATGTTGTCAAATCGATACTGTTTGTTCTATTGTGCTAGAAAACAGCATTCAATGAAGAGGTCATTTTTTTTTCCAGTACTGATTATTTAGGAATGGCTTTTGGCAAAACTGTGAAGTGAGCTAGCAATTGTTTAGGCTTCTTACAAATTTGAAAAAATATCAATGAAATTATAATACTCATTTAGATACTTCTAATTTATATCATTTGAATTTATTCAGCCAAGACTTTAGTGCCTACTAAGTGCAAAGCACTGTGACATGTGCAGGAGACACAATGGTGAACAAACCAGATATCATTCCTCACTCACACACTTATGGTAATAGTGGGAACTGGAAATCTTTCTGGCATAGCTATGAAAACCAAACAGATGCATTCCCTACGACTCAACAATTACACTGCTAGGTATATACACCACAGAGGTATGTGTATATGTGCAGCAAAACATATAGACCTTTTGTGAACGTGTATTTATAATAGCATTATTTATAGCAGTTACAACTAGAAACTACCCAAATGGAAATCAGCAATAGAATGGATAAACTGTGGCATCTTCACATAAGTAATACTGTAGAGAAATAGAATGATTTATAACTACACACAAGAAATGAATCTCATAAACAATATTTTGAACAAAAGAAGGCATACTGTATAATCTTATTTAAATTAAGTCCAAGAGCAGACAAAAGACTTGGCTTTTCGAAGTCAGGAAATGTTTACCATTGAAGTATAACATCTTAGAGTACAGGAGTATTCTGGGGTGCTGCCAGTCTTCTGTTTTTTAATTTGGATACTTGTTATTCAGTTGAATTCAATTTGTGAAAATTTGTTGAGCTATACATGAGGATATGTGTACTTTCCTGCATGAGTTATAATGTGATTAAAAATTACCTCCCTTACTAAGAAAAATGACCATGGGTGGTTCACAGTTTAGAGGGGGAGACAAATAAGTAAGAAAATAGATGAATGGCAGTAATTGCAATGATGGAAGTGAAGAGACTGCAACAAATATTAATCAAGTATCTACAATGGAGAAAGCACACTGAAAAAAATCCTTTGTTTGACAATCACAGTCAACACATGCAGAACATTTGGCAATTCACACTGCCATTTGTCTTCCAGTACTGTGGGTACTTGTTGAAAGGAGATACTCTGTCTCTAGTGGAAGGTGCTACAGACTGGTCAGTTGATCATTTGGTTTTTCAGTAATGCATGATTATGCAATGTTTCTTGAGTATTCTTGCTTTAAGAACTATAATTATTCCACCTAACATACAATTGCACTCTCTCATTCTGCTAGCATATGTTCTCTTTTAGGTCTCCCCTGTCCCAAAGGAGGTGCTGTCAGCCTTTGAAACTTATAATAGGACGGGTGACATTAAGTGCATCAGGGAAGCTGGTACATTATGGACAGACATAATTTAGACCAATTAATTAATTAATTTTTGCTAGATGAGATCCAGATAGTACATAAATCTTTTTTCAATCTTCAAAAGCATTTTTTTGTTGGCTATATTCTTAGGCATCTGGGAAATTTGTTGCATGTATTTAATAATGAGAGTAGAATCTGTCACTTATAAAAAGAACCCCATCGTATTGTAGTAAATGAATATTTATAGATTGAACTCTAAATTAAGTCCTAGTTCAGCCCAATTTAGTCGTCCATCCAAAGGAAGTGGAATTATGCCAATCTGCCTGTGAAATGTCCCTAACATCCTAGCACATGAACAAGAGTCAATAACTAAGTCTCCATCATCATTTTTTCCTGTAATTGTGAGCAGAGAAATTCATTTTCTATAATTATAGAATTTTTTTAAAAAGCCCAAAATGTGTTTAAAACATGCTACGAATGTGTAGCAGGATAAATAACCTCTAAGCAATGTAACCCTAGATTGATTAGAACAAGATTCATCTCCACTTAATCTGTGCTACCAAATTTCTTGCCTTGGTCACCAGATCCTTACACATTGCTCTCTGTTAGGTTACATCATCTGCATGATAATCAAGTGATTTTGTCAAATTGAGTTCTCCAGTCTGATAAGGAGACAGCAAACTGAAGTCCCCTTTGAAAAGAGCAATTTAAGTCAACTCTTGACTAGCCAGGATTTAACTTAGTTTTTACCCAGGACTTTACTTCTCCTTATATCTTATTTCCTTGCCTTTTGGCCAATGCACACCTCATTTGACTCACCAAGAAGTGGGCAGGGTGAAAAAAGAGAAAGGAACTTAATTGGTCAATTGAGCACCTGGATATAACTCTGGGCCCCTCTGTATTGTTAGTCTATAAGCCTTGTAGAGATATTATTCAACGGGTTTAGAAAAGTGCTATTTGGGAGAGTGAGAAAAACTGATTCTAAATTTTGAGTCTTGGAGAAAGCACATTTAAATAATACCAACAAATGTGATTATTTTCTAATCTTCAGATTCATGATTCAACTTCTGAAAGTAAATATAATGTTATTTTGAATGGTTGAATTCTAAAATTCATTCTATAACCTCTCTGGATTTGTGTGCAAAATAACTTAGCCATAAATTTAGGAAAAAAGTAGTCAGTCCAAAGAAAGGCATATCCTTGAGAATTGATGTATTTATGTTCAAATACAGTGATTGTTTTTTTCTCTCAAACATGAAATTATGGTCTTCAGAAAAATAGGAGGCTAGATAGGATTGGGTTTTAATTGAAAGGATGCCCATTATTTATGTACATTTAAAACAAATATGCATACACAGAAACTGCAATGTAATTTGAATATATGGGGAAAGTTAAAAACACTGGAAAAGAATTGAGCACAAACTAGTTTTTTTCAGTCTTTTGTATAGACACAAAAATTGGGGAAAATTTTCACTGCATTAAGTCAAATCAATGGTTGTGTAAATAATTCAAAATTTTAATTGAGTACACATATTCTTCATGTCCATGAGTTGTTTAATTCACTAATCCAACAAAGTATTAATTGAACACTCGGGATAAACCAGGCACTGTTCCAGCACTGGAGATGCTCTGGAGATAGAGAGTAAGGCCCTATCCACAGTTTTCATTACGGGACAAAATGACTAAGGAACACCGTTATGGAACAAACTTAAAGGATCACCAATAGAGAACAGAGCTCAGAACTGCCTTGCTGATTAACTGCCAAACTTCCAGCACTTCTGTGGGTGGCAGGTTGATTGCCTAGACAGGTATAAATCAAGCATTCTCTCCAGTACATGTTTTGCCTTTTTACTGATAAAAAGTGCTTGGGGGGACGCAAGTTGGTACCAGTAGGAACCCCTCAAATACCACCACCTTTTTGCTCAAAAGCATGAGAAGTTTTGAAAACAGAAGGCTATCATTCCTTAAAAAGCTTTTCTTTCTTTTTTTAAGAATTTGTTATGGGTAAAGCATTTTATTTGCCCATAAAGTGGAAGAAAATGTAACTAAAGCAAAAAGCAGGGAGAAACCTTTCCTTCCAGTCAAGCACAATTTACCAGGAGAAGATGATAGATCCACATACTCACCAATGTTAGCATAGAGTTTTCTTTAGAGTTCATGACAAACTTTCATGTGTATAATTCACATAAATTTTATTCTGAAAACAACCCTGAGAGTTAGGGCAGAAAAATGTTAGCATTATGTTTAATTTATAGATGAAGAAACTATGCTCAGCAAAAATGAATGACTTCTTCAAAAACCACAGAGATAGAGATGAAGCAAGACTTAACTTGGTTCTCATTTATGATTATTTATATCTTCCATCAGAGCTTGCTCTTTCCCATAAGAATGCTAATGGTATATAGACATTCATTCATTCATATATTTATTGAACCTATTCTATTTGCCAGCCACTGTGAAAAGTCCCAGGGATACAAAAATCAACTCCTCTCTTCTTTCCAGGTGTTCATAGACATTTAAATAGCACTTTACTTCTTACAAAACTCTTCTCACAAAAATGAGACAAGCATCACTACGTCCTGTGTAGTGTATCATTATTAGCTTCATTTCGCACATAGAGGAATTTGATAACTCACCACAGATCATAAAGGTAGTAGAGGCCCAGGATGATTCAGTCATTACTTAAGTGTTGAAATGTCTACAGAAATAGAGAACATTGGTTCTGAACTTTGTTAGACATGAATCTTTATCACTAAAAAATTTTCGAGCATGCAGTAGCAATATACATTTATAAATTTTTCTTTTTCTTATTTTATTTTTCTTTTAAAGTAGTTTATTGATTATACTATTATAGTTGTCCCATTTTTTTCTTCCCTTTGTCCCCCTCTGCCCTGCACTCCCCCTCCCACCCGCATTCCTCCCCCTTCTTAGTTCATGTCCATGGTCGTACATGTAAGTTCTTTGGCTTCTCCATTTCCTGTACCATTCTTAATCTCCCCCTGTCTGTTTTGCACCTACCATTTATGTTTATTCCCTGTACTTTTCCCCTACTCTCCCCTCTCCATCTCCTTGCTAATAACCTTCCATGTGATCTCCATTTCTCTGATTCTGTTCCTGTTCTAGTTGTTTCCTTAGTTTGTTTTTATTTTTGTTTTTTAGGTTCAGTTGTTGATAGTTGTGACTTTGTAGTCATTTTACTGTTCATATTTTTGATCTTCTTTTTCTTAGATAAGTCCCTTTAACACTTCATATAATAAGGTAACAATGAACTCCTTTAACTTGACCTTATTTGGGAAGCACTTTATCTGCCCTTCCATTCTAAATGATAGCTTTGCTGCATAGAGTAATCTTGGATGTAGGTCCTTGCCTTTCATGACTTGGAATACTTTTTTCCAGCCTCTTCTTGCCTGCAAGGTTTTTTTTGAGAAATCAGCTGACAGTCTTCTGGGAACTCCTTTGTAGGTAACTGTCTCCTTTTCTCATGCTGCTTTTAAGATTCTCTCCTTATCTTTAATCTTGAATAGTTTAATTATGATGTGTCTTGGTGTGTTCCTCCTTGGGTCTAATTTCTTTGGGACTCCCTGATCTTCCTGGACTTCCAGGAAGTCTATTTCCTTCGCCAGATTGGGGAAATTTTCCTTTATTATTTTTTCAAATAAGTTTTCAATTTCTTGCTCTTCCTTTTCTTCTGGCACTCATATAATTCAGATGTTGGAATGTTTAAAGTTGTCCCAGAGTATCCTAAGCCTCTCCTTATTTTTTTGAATTCTTGTTTCTTCATTCTGTTCTGGTTGAATGTTTATTTTTTCCTTCTGTTCCAAGTCGTTGATCTGAGTCCCAGTTTCCTTCCCTTCTATGTTGGTTCACTGTATATTTTTATTTCACTTTGCATAGCCTTCACGTCTTCCTTTACTTTGCATCTGTACTCAGTCGTTTCTGTGAGCAATCTGATTACTAGTGTTTTGAATTCTGCATCTGATAGGTTGGCTCTCTCCTCATGGCTTAGTTCTTTTTCTGGAGTTTTAATGTGTTTTCATTTGGGCCATATTTCTTTGTCTCAGCATATCTGTTATGTAGTAAATGGTAGAACCTAAGGTATTGGACAGGGTGGGGCAACCCACATCACTAAGTTGTGGCACTGTGTGGGGGGGAGGGGTCAGAGAGGGAACAATGCCACTTGCTTGGTTCTTACCCTGCTTTCAGTCACTTCTCCTGCTACCCACAAGCAAATTGGGGACTTCTGATGTTGATTCCAGGTGGGTGGGTTTGTGTACATTCTAGGATCCTGTGGATCTCTTCAACAAACTCCCCTGTGAGGCTGGAGTTTCTCTCACTACTGCAACCCCCACAGGTTTTACAGCCAGAGATTTTGAGGCTTTAGTTTCCTGCACTAGAACCCTGGATTGCACCGTCTGTCTTACTCCCTAGTTGTTCCTCCTGTTTTATCTGCAAGCAAATGTGGGACTGCCCAATCTGCCAGCTGCACCCTTGCCCACCCAGTCTGCCAGCCACTGCCTTGCCATGAGTCCTCTCCTCCCTGGCTGCCAGTCTCCATCCCTCCTACCAGTCTGGATGAAGGCTTCTTTTTTAACTTCTTCGCTGTCAGACTTCCATATAGTTCAATTTTCTGGCAGTTCTAGTTTTTTTTTTTTTAAACCTATTGTCCTTCTTTTGGTTGTGTGAGGAAACAAAGTATATCTACCTACATCTCCATCTTCCATTTATAAATTCTTAAAACAGTACATATATGCTACTATACTAATGTTAACACATTAAAAAACTCACAAAAATTAAATTTTAAAATGGGTGGAAGAGAAAAGCAAATACAAATAGAAGCTTTAACATTTAGTTTCTGTAACCACACAATTATCATGCATGCTCTTGAGGGTATACATATCGTTTTTGGTGATCATTGTAATAATAGACAATGAATTTAAATGAGTATTAAAAGGGAGGACAGTCAGTGTAGATGGGGGTACAATGGAGTGAGTATTATCACTGTGTTTTGGATATCTGTTAAGTTATAGGGGTGGATGATCAACAAATCTAAAAAAATCTGCTCCTGAGGTTCCAGTCATAAATGTCTCTCTCAAACACTAGAAAGGTGCAAGTCTTTTACTCCCTTCTACCAGTTTGTTTCTGGTTGACACTTTTCAGCTTTTGACAACATGACAATCAAAGAGTATGAATGCTAATGATTATAAACAGGAAAATTTTGAACAAATGAATATCTGCCCCACAAGCACAAAAAGGAGAAATACTTAGCTTTTACTTCATTCAAATGACAATCACACAAAAATCAATTAAAAAGGAAGCCTTTGAAACTTAGTAACGCTTTATTCAATTCCCAACTAGTTATTAATATAATTTGTGCTGTTGTAACAACTACACCACTTTTATGAAAACATTTAGTTTCCGCTCATGAAGAAGAGATCACGTTCTTTCCCACAATAAACTCTTTATTTGAACACCATTTTAATTACTTTTTAACAATTTTCACAGATTCCTCTTTCATGAAAAAACATTTTCCACTTAAAATTTATGGCAATATTGAAATTCAATTTTTTATATGTTAGCTCAAGAATAGTTTTTACTAAAAAAACTTAACAGAATTTAATTCATCCTTTCTTTGAAGACTCTAAAACATGTAATTTAGGCATATGCAGTTATCTTTTTTAATCTCAAATCTAACATACACACTGAAATCCCATACTTCTAAAATTAGTTTACAACAAACAATGGAATAATAAATGAAAGTTTCGTCTGTAGCACTGTATTGCCCAACTTGAGGAGGCAAAGTTTACAGTATATTTATTGGGCTTCATTCTTCAAGAATTTTGCAACATAGTGGCCTTGGTCTCTAAGTGTTAAGTTAGAACAAGTTAATGAGGAAATGAAAATATGATTTTTGTAAGTGGCCTCTGTGTTATACTAGGGATCTTTGAAAAATGAATTGGACATAAGACTTTTAAAAAGCTTTTTCAAGGTCCTAAAACAAAG
>VMDR010033628.1:0-11304 GCA_007922815.1 Macrotus californicus
TTGTATAGTTTTCTGAGTACAGGTCTTTTACCTCCTTGGTGAGGTTTACTCCTAGGTATTTTATTTTTCTTGTTGCTATAGCAAATGGGATTTTCCCCCCTATTTCTGATTATGATATTTCATTGTTGGTGTACAAAAATGCCTTTGATTTCTGAATATTGACTTTTTATCCCACCGTTTTGTTAAATTCACATATTAGATGGAGTAGTTTTTTGGTGGAGTCTATAAGGTTTTCTATGTACACTATCATGTCATCTGCAAACTTTTGACACTTTTACTTCCTCCTTTCCGATTTGTATGGCTTTTATTCCTCTTTCTTCTCTGATCACTGTGGCTAGGACTTCCAGTACTATATTGAATAGAAGTGGTGAAAGTGGACATCCTTGTCTTGTTCCAGATCTTAATGGGAAAGCTTTTATTTTTTACCAATTAAATATGATGTTGGTTGTAGGTTTCTTATATATGGCCTTTATTATGTTGAGGAGTGTTCCCTCTTCTCTCACTTTGATGAGTGTTTTTATCTTAAATGGGTGCTGTACTTTATCAAATAATTTTTCTGAATCTATTGATGTGATCATGTGATTTTTGTCTTTTTTCTTGTGTATGTGATTTATTATGTTTATTAATTTGCGAATGTTGCACCCTCCTTCTATCCCTGGGATGAATCCCTCTTGATTATGTTTTATTATCTGTTTAATGTACTGCTGGATGCAGCTTGCCAATATTTTGTTGAGGATTTTAACATCTATGTTCATCAGTAATATTGGTCTCTAGTTTTCTTTCTTTGTTGTGTCTTTATCTGGTTTTGGAATTAACATGATTCTGGCTTCGTAAAAAGAGTTTGGGAGTGTTCCTTCTTCTTGGATATTTTGAAAGAGTCTGAGAGGGATAAGCATTAGCTCTACCTTAGAAGTTTTGTAACATTCTCCTGTGAGACCATCCATTTGAAGGATTTTGTGTGTCAGGAGGTCTTTGATTACTGCTTTATTATCACCAGCTGCTCTAATTCTGTTCAGGCTTTCTGCTTCTTCATTCAGTTTGGTGAGATTACATTTTTCTAGAAGGTTGTCCATTTCACCTGGCTTTCAAATTATTTAGCATAGAGTTCTTCATATTAATTTCTTACAATCCTTTGTATTTCTGTGTTATCAGTCGTAGTCTCTCCTCTTTCATTTCTGATTTTATTTACTTGGGTACGCTCTCTTCTTTATGAATCTGCTTAGAATCTTTTATATTTTGTTTTTGTTTTCAAAGAACCAGCTCCTGGATTTATTGATCCTTTGAATTGTTCTTTTAGTTTGTATGTCACTTATTTCAGCCCTGATATTTGTTATTTTTTTCCTTTTATTTGCTATGTGATTCATTTATTATTGTTCCTCAGTTCTTGTAGATGTAAGGTCAGGTGATTTATTTGAAATGTTTCTTTTTTAGGTAGGCCTGTATTGCTATGAACTTTCCTCTCAGGACTCCATTTGCTGTGTACCATAAGTTTTTGATTTTTGTGCATTGATTTTCATTTGTTTCCAGAAACTTTGATTTCTTCTATAATCTCATTCTTAACCCATTCATTATTAATAGCATGCTATTTAATCTCTATGAATTTGAGTTTTTTCCTTAGGTTCGTGTGGTTTTTCATCTCTCCAAGTTTGGAGAGTTTTCTGTCATTATTTTTTCATATAGGGTTTCTGCCCTTTGCTCCTTTTCTTCTTTCTCTGATATTCTTATGATTCCAAATTTATAGCTTTTCATGTTACTTTGCTGTTCCCTTAAGCTATGTTCATATTTTTTTTAGTATTTTTCTTGCAGCTGTTCTACATGGGTATTTGTTTCTACCTTGTGTTCTAGCTCACTCATTCAGTCCTCTGCTTCATTGGTCCTGCTTGTAATTCCTTCTAGTGTGTTTTTTATTTCAGAAATTGTATTCTCATTTTTTCCAGGTTGTCTTTTATAGTTTCTATTTATTTTTCATATTATTGTAATTCCAATTCACTTCTTTTTAGTTGTCTGTGAGTTCCTTGCACATTCTTGTAACCATTCTTTTGAATCTTATTCTGATAGTTTGCTTGTCTACATTTCATTTAGGTTTTTTAGTGAGGAGTCTTACCTTGCTTTCAATTGCAGGTTCTTTCTTTGTCTTCCCATTTTATGTGACTAATTTTGTTTGTTTCTGCGATTCTCCATGCTCTTTTTTGCTATCTTTATTTGTAGGGTGAAGGTGTATGGTAGGAGATCTGTGGGACCCAGTGGTGTGTTTTCTTTGATCTCCTTATCTGGATGCTCTAGGGTTGCCATTTTTTTCTGTTTGAGAGGGCTTTCTTGTTGTACGTGGGTTTTACCTGTTGGTGGCTCCTTTTTTGGTGGGTCTTTTCCCTCATTGGGTTTACTGGTATTCACAACTCCCACCTTATCTTGTATGTGTTCTGGGGTGGGTGAAGGCAGAACGAATTATGACAGCAGTAGAGCATTCTATGGAATTTAAGTACCAACACATGCATGACAGATAGGAGATCCTTTGGAGAAGTACAGTAATAACTGTGATATTTCATACAGCTAGCCACTTTTGTTAAAAGGTGAAAATGAGATAAGACTCCTGTTGGAGGAGAAAAAGAATGTGAGCTGACTCCAGAAAATAGAATGCTTATGCTAGATTAGATCATGAGACATAGTACGAGTAAAGGATAGAAACTTGGAGTAGTGTGTGAGAGAATGAAGTTAACCACAACAGTAATAAAGCTCAGGAAGACAGTAAAATGGATCATGATCAGGAGTGGGTGCTGTGTGGGATTGAGAACAATGTATGAACAGAAGTATACAATCTTAATAAATGAATACAAATTAAAAGACCAAGCTTTGTGTTATAGGAATACAAGTGAAGTGAAGGAAGAGAAATTAAAATGCAATGTGAAAGGGAGAACAAGAAAAGCAGTCAAACAATGGGATCAAACGAAGAAAACTACACAGAAGTAAGAGATATATAAAAATAATAATTTTAATAACAAAAATATACAAATAAAAATAAAATACAAGTTCTTTAGGATGGCGAAGTGAACTTTTCTCAGTTGTTGGTGTTAGCCTTGTGATCTCTCTCTGGATCTGTCTTTGATCCTTGCACAGCTCCAGGTCTTATTGTCTCACCCTTGGAAGAAAAAAGAAAAAAAAACCTCCTCCTGCTGACTTTGAACCCACCAAGAAGGTTCTGTTGATCTTCCTGGATGTTGCAGGCAGAGGGGGACTGGGCACATTTTTTTTTCCTTTCCTGTGTTTCTGATCTGGGGGCTCTGTCTGGGCTCCAATAGTCACAGGTGTCCAACCTCCAGCCCAAGCCCTCATAGTGCTATGTGACCCCCACGGCCCTTATGTGCCAGGCTGGTGCCTTTAATCCACCTCCTTTTGAAACCCTTTGTTTAGTCCATGAGGTGCACTGAGTGTGAGCAACTGACATTCTTCCTCCCTCTTTACTAGTCTGGGTGCTGAACACTCACAGAGTTCCTTCAGGGCAGTTTGTTCCTTTATTGAATTGTCTCTCTGGGCACTGCTGCCACCCTTAGCCCCTGCTGCCCTACTTTGGTCAGTCCATGAGGTGCTCTGATTTAGAGCAAATTGAGGCCCTCCTCCTCCCTCTTCCCTGGCCCAGCTACTGTGAGAGCTCCTTAACCAGCAGATGAGAGCCTTTTTTGAGTAAATTCCTTTTGTTTGCTCTCCCCTTCCCATTCTTAAGAAACGCCCTGCATGAGATTTCCTTAAACAATGGCTGAGAGCCTTTTGTTGAGTAAATTCCTCTTGTTTGTGCCTGTCATTTTTAACAAGTGCCTGGCTTTTCACACAGCCCAACTGTCTGACTAGTCTGAAGACTATCTGAGTCAGCTTCCATCATGGCCCAACTCTCTCCATTCCCCAGGTGTCACCCAGCTCCTCACTTTCTCTGGTACTGTCCCACGTGGAAACCACAGACCTATCGGGGGAACACTGCCTCTGTGTGTCTCCCACTGCATCTTTATTCCCCACAGTGACTTCAAGCATCCAGGTCTCTCCTGGTGTGGGGCTGCTTTCCCTGCCCTGAGGAGATAGTTGCAGAGGTACAGTTGCAGATCTGGCTCTCCTCCAAAGTTCCTGCAGCAGCTGCTGACCCTGGTAGGCACCAGGCCCTGGACTGCAGCAGCCTTGGACCCTGCAGAGATCCCAGGGACCTTACCATCCCAAAGCAATCTCCTCACCACCTGTTTTTAAATGTCCTTTGCAATCTTTGGCTTCCAAACTCCATATAAGCTGGGATTCTGTTAGCTGTTCACTCTGTTCTTCAGAAGATCAGGTAGGTTTAGCTCACACCTACTTCATCATCATCTTCTCTACTTTCCTGACATACAATTGTTCATTCTAATTTCTTAAAATCCTTTGTATTTCTGTGGCATCAGTTATTAGTTCCCCTCTTTCATTTCTTATCTTTTTCAGTCCTCTCTTTTTTTTTCTTGATGGATCTGGTTAAAAGTTTATTAATCTTGCTTATCTTTACAAAGAACCAACTTCTGGATTCATTGATTCTTTGGGTTGATTTTTTAGTCTGTATGTCATTTAATTCTGTTCTGATCTTTCTTTCCATTTACTTGCCCTGGACTTTGTTGTTTTCTCTCTAGTTCTTTTAAATGTTTGAATATCTTGTTGATTTGAAAATTTTCTTTCTTTTGTAGAAAGGTCTGTATTGCCATGAACATCTTGTTAAGGACTGCTTTTACTGTGCCCCATAGGTTGCCTTGTTTTGTGTCCACTCTCACATGTTTCCAGATATTGTTTTAATTTCTTTCCTGACCTCATTGTTAAATCATTCATAATATAATAACATGTAATCTGTGTCTATGTATTTGAATGTTTTTAAGTTTTTTTTCTTGAGGTTCATTTCTAGTTCCATGACATTGTGATCTGAGAAGATGTTTGATAAGATTTAAATTTTCTTGAATTTGTTGAGGCTTGCTTTTTTATCCTACATTTGAAAATGATTTGTGTATTTGAAAAGAATGTATATTTTGATTTTTGGAGGTGAAATGTTCTGCAAATATCAATTAAGTTCATTTGATCTGTTGTGTCGTTCAACACAACAATATCCTTCTTGATTCTTTGTTTGGAAGATGTATCAAATTTTTACATTGTGGTATCAAAATCCCTTATGTCGACTTTTTGCTGTCAATCTCCTTCTTAAAGTTCTTCACCATGTTTTCCTTATGTATTTAGTGCACATATTTACAAGGGTTCTATCCACTTGTTGGATAACTCCTTTAAGTATTACGTAGTGACATTCTTTATCCGTAGTTATGGCCTTTGTTTTGAAGTCTATTTTGTCTGACATAAGTGTACTGCAGCATTTTTTTCCGTGTCCATTTGCTTGTAATATTTTTCCCATTCCTTTACTTTCAGCCTGTGTAGATCTTTTGTTCTGAGGTGAGTGTCTTGTAGACAACATATAAGGATCATGTTTTCTTATTCACTCAGGTGCCCTATGCCATTTATAAAACAATATAATTGTCATTTATTTGTATCATATGAATACACATTTGTGTTTCACTACATTGTAGTTTTTATATTTGTATTGTTGTTCAAGTATAGTTATCTCCATTTTTTACTACCACTTACCCAGCACCACCCACCCCCACCTCCCACCCTCAAATCTACTCCATTTTGGCTTTGTCCATGTGTCCTTTACAAATGTACCTTAATGGCCCTTCCTCTATATTCCCCCATTATCTCCTCCCACCTCCCCTCTGGTTACTGACAGTTTGTTCTTTATTTCTATGTCTCTGGTTATATTTTGTATCTTTGTTTGTTTTGTTGATTAGTTTCCTCTTATATGTGAGATCATATGGTATTTGTCTTTCACTGCCTGGCGTATTTCACTTAGTATAATGCTCTCCACATCCATCCATGCTGCCCCGAAGGGTAGGAGCTCCTTCTTTCTGCTGTGTAGTATTCCATTGTGTAAATGTACATAGTTTTTTGATTTATTCATTTACTGATAGGCATTTAGGTTGCTTCCAGCACTTGACTATTGTAAATTGTGCTGCTATGAACATTGGGGTGCATAGGTTATTTTGAATTAGTGTTTCAGGATTCTCAGGGTATAATCCCAGTAGTGGAATTGCTGGGTCAAAAGGCAGTTCCATTTTTAGTGTTCTGAGGAAATTCCATACTGTTTTCCACAGTGGCTGCACCAGTCTGCATTCCCACCAACAGTGCACTAAGGTTTCCTTTTCTCCACAACCTCACCAGTACTTGTTTGTTTATTTTTTTTTATGATGGTCATTCTCACTGGTGTGAAGTAGTATCTTGTTGTGGTTTTAATTTGCATCTCTTTAATGGTTAGTGATGCTGAGCATCCTTTCATATGTCTCTGAGTAACCACTGTCTTTTGATAGGAGCATTTAACAAATTTACATTTAAGATTATTATTGATAGGTACTTGTTCTTTGCATTTTATTTTTCTTTTTGTACATGTATTCCTCTCTCTCTCTCTCTCATTTCTTCTTCCTGAAGCAGTTCCTTTAGCATGTTTGCAATGCTGGTTTGGTGGAGATGCACACTTTAGCTTTCTTTTTATTTTGCATTCCATTTTCAAAAAGAGTATAACTGGATAAAGTAGTTTTGGTTGTAGGTCCTTGCTTTTCATTACTTGGAATATTTTATGCCAATCTCTTCTGGCTTGTAGTTTTTCTGTTGAGAAATCAGCTGGTAGACTAATCAGAGCTCCCTTGTATGTTACTGTTTTTCCATTGCTGCTCTTAAGATTCTTTGTCTTTAAATTTTGCCATTTTAATGATAAAGTGTCTTGAAGGGGCCTTTGTGAGTTTCTCTTAGTGGAAAACCTCTGCACCTCCTGAACTTGTTTGACTTTTCCTCTTTCTAGATTAGGGAAACTTTCTGTCATTTTTTTCAAACAGATTTTCTATCCCTTGTTCTTTTGCTTTTCCTTCTGGTATTCCTATGATGCAAATGTTTTTCTGTTTCAAGTTGTCCTCAAGTTGCCTTAAACAATACTCATTCTTTTTAATCTGTTTTTTTTTGTTTTGTTTTGTTTTGTTGCCCTGACTTAGTGTGTTTTTTTCCTACCTGTATTTCAGCTCACTGATTTAATCCTTTCTTCATGTAACCTGTCTTTAATTTATGCTAGTGAATTCTTCATTTCATATATTATTTTCTTCATTTTCTCCTGATTCTTATTCATAATCTCTATGTCTTTTTTCATGCTGGGGTAGTTCCCACTTTCTTGTAGCTCCATAAAGTTCCTTGTAGTTCTCACTGAGTTCCTTGAACATCCTTATAACCATTTTTTGAACTCCATGTTTGATAGATTGCTTGCCTCAATTTCATTTAGCTCTTTTTCTGGCATTTCTCCTTTCCTTTCAATTGAGAGTTTTTTTTTCTTTTTTGTCCCATTATGCATCACTCTTTTTGTGTGTTTCTGTATCTCAGACTCTTCTGCTTTGACTCCCTGTTTTCATGAGGTGGTCTTCAGTGGTAGAAATTCTATGAAACTCAATTGTGCAGTGTCTTTGATCCCTGAGCTGGATGCTCTAAAGATACCCTTTGTTCAGTTTACATGGGCTGTCTTGTTGCACTTGAGCTTTGATTTCTGATGGCTTCTTTGTTAGTGGCTTCTTGCTCCCAGCTGGCTGAATGAGAGTACAACTCCTACCACATCTTATATGCTGCTATACATGTGCTGGCATAAGAAACAAAACTATTCAAAAAACCAAACTCACTCCAGTAAAAACGCCCCCTTCCCACATCAGCAATATCAACAGCAAATGAGCAAAGATTAATAAGAGTAGAAGGAGGTTAAGAATATTATAAGATAGGAGAAAAGAATACAAGATGACTAAAGGAAAGAAAAATGCTTTTTAGAGAGATGGTGGAAAAGAAATAATAAAATTAGGGAATAGAAACAAAGCAAAGAGGGAAAAATAAAATTTAAAATGTAAGTATAAAATGGAAGGGGGCTGGTAACATGGAATAAGAAAATGAAGAGTATAATGTGGTGTGAAATGAAATTCAACAATACTGAACCTATAGGAAATAAAGTATAGAAGCATCACAAGATGGTGTTTCCATCACAATAACAGTGACAGATGACAACATTAATAAAGGCAGTAAGAGAACAAGAGTATTATAAAAAAGAGAAAAGAAAATATGAGAAGTCTAGAGTAAAGAAAAATTATTTTGAAAGGAGAGAGGTAACAGAAATTCTAAGAGTAAGGGATAGAATCCAGACTAAGAGAGGAAAAAAATAAAATTCCAAAATCAAAGAAGCAAGGACTGGAGGAAGGTAAAATGGTATAGGACAGGGGGAGAGTAACCTATGAGATTTGAAATAAAATGAGTGAACATATAGGAAAAAAATTGAAGAAAAACAGCAATAACTATAATATGCACACCAAAAAGCAATAATTAATAAAGGTGGAAAGAAAATAATAATAATATAAGAAAGGGAAAAAGAATGTGAGCTGACTAAAAGAAAGACAAAATTATTTTGAGAAGATAGAGTTAGGTGAAATAGTAAAAGTAAAATAGGACCAAGGAGTAAAAAAGGGGAAAATGAAATTTAAAATGAAAATAAGGGAAGTCAGGAAGAAGGCAACATGGAGTAGGGCTAGGGAAAAGTACAACGTGAAATTTGAAATAAAATAAAATAATATGAAATATATAAGTAAAAGTATAAAAATAAAAGACAGAAATAGTGATTGGAATACAACCAAAGAAAAAGAAAGAAATTAAAAGGCCATTGAAGAGAAAACATAATGCCAATATTCTGGATTTTAGGGTATCCAAAATAATTTTAGGACTGTATAAATGTAACTACTCCTTAACTGTTAAATAGTTGAAATTACATTCAGCCTTTTGAAGACAACCACGAAGACAACCATGATGTGGCCCTGGTGAAAATGAGTTTGACACCCCTGCTCTAGAAGAATAAGGTGGAGTTCACCTCAACAGAATTTGATGTTTGTCTTCTGTCTTCTTTTTGATTGCTCTCTTGCTTTTTATCAGCTCAAGGTCCTATGGTGGGTCCTCCAAATTCTGGTAGCATGACATGTATCACCTTTACCTGCCTGTAGAGGGGACTTTTATTGCAATTGTGAGGGTGGGACCCCAGGGTATCCCCTGGATGGTGTGGTTCAGTCTTCTGGGAAAATTATGGGTGTGTTCCCCCGCACCTGCCCCACCTGTCTTTGTTCCGGCTTATTTCCAATAATGTATAGTTTCTGATGAAGTAGCCATCCATTTCAAGGGATAAACCCATCTCTGTAAGAGGGTCAGCTCTTTCTTGCTTGGTGTTGATGGTAGCTCTGTGAGAGTCAAGGCTGGGCAAGACCGTGATGCCTCCTTGCTTCTCCAATTTGCTTTTTTTTATTGTTGTTCAACTACAGTTGTCTCCAATTTCACTCCACCATGGTCCCCTGCCCTGAATCACCAATTCAAAGGCACATATGCACCCCAATGTTCATAGCATCACAATTTAAATTAGCCAAGTGCTGGAAGCAACCTAAGTACCCACCAGCAAATGAGTGGATAAAAAACTATGGTACATTTACACAATGAAGTATTAAGTAGCAGAAAGAAAGGAGTTCCTACCCTTTGAGACAGCATGGATGGGTATGGAGAGCATTATGCTAAGTGAAATAAGGCAGGCAGTGAAAGACAAATACCACACGATCTCATGTATAAGTGCAACCTAATCAATAAAACAAGCATGCTGCACCAATTTGTGATCTCCCTGCTTTTTTGCCAGTGGAATAGGCACATAGGAATCAGAATATTTTGTCTCCCTGAGGGAAGTTTCAGATGGGCCCTTTTGGAGTTTCTCTCCCTGTCTTTCTTCTGTGGATATGCACACTGCATGTTGTTCTTGAGCTTGTCCTGACTCTTCTACAGAATTCCCCCTTTGTTGCAGTGCTTGTAATCCAGCAGGTACATCCTGACCTTCCTTTACCAAAGCTTAGAACTCTACCCTGGAAGACGTTTCTGCCTGGCTGTAGATAATCTCAGGCACTCAACTTTCCCTAATTCATAGTCCACTGCTTTCACAGTGGATACAGTCCAAACTCTCCATTTTGCATAGCCCCTGGTGTGCTACCCATGCTAGGCTCTGGCCCAGAAATCCCTTTCCTGTGCAACTTTCTGATCTCCCTGCCCAGCTATATTCAGTGGGAGCAAACTGCACTTTCAGTTTTGTCTCTTTGCCGGCACAGAAGCTGTGCAAAGGGTACCTGCCCAGCATGCTTTAGCTCTTCTTTTAAAAAGTCTTTCTGAGGCACATGCACTGTAGTACTGAATGACTGTGTGATTTTCCATGCACACCATCTCATCAAAAAGCCAAAAGTCTCTCACAATCATGGCCAGCCACAGCCTGCTTTCACCCAGCCCATGTATGACCCCTGATTGCTTTGGGAGATAGAGTCCTTTTCTTTCTCTCTCACTCTCCCTGTTGACATTTGGCATTACAGCTATGGATGTGTTACTCATTTTGTGTGTGTAGCCTGGATATCCCCAACTCTACATATCCTCCCAAGTCACTCTCAGCTACGGTCTGGGGGTTCCCTGCATGAGAATGGGACTTCCTGCCCTAGGAGGGGAGGGACCCACAAGGCTGTAATTTCTGACCAGTCAATCCACTGCTAGAGGCACCACCCATGGGATACTGCCCCTTCAACTTATAAAATCTCCTTACCACTGCAGTGAAGTGTTTTCTGTACCTCTTTGTTTCAAAACTTCATATCACTAAGATTCCACTGATTGCTCAGGTTGTTTTTCAGAAGATCAACCAAGAATCCAAGTGGGGATGAGAGCGAGTGGGCTCAGCTTCTACCTACTCAGCAGCCGTCATCTCCTCCACCCAGAATCATTCTTTTACAGTTAAAAAGAGGAAAACAGTTTCAATAATTGTCTTTTCATTCAAAATTCTTTGGATTATTCTAGTTAACATGATAATGTAATGTACATTAATAAATAACACAATTTTAAAAGAAATTTTAAAGAAATGTGCAGAGCTTTTGTGTGTGTTAATACTTGACATTCTGAGATATAGGTAGATTTTATAGTAATATGTATTTAAGTTATATTTTAAAACACTGTTTCTTTGCATATATATTATGTGAAAATTGTGAACCCACTTAGTCACATACCAATATACATAATTTTGTAGTAGACACTAGATTAAAAAAATTGTTATACATTAGCCATTATTTACAAAACATTTGACATATTTGAAAGACATTTACAAAATTTTAAAATTGAGCTCTTGCTGGTGAGGCTCAGTGGACT
>VMDR010033629.1:0-11303 GCA_007922815.1 Macrotus californicus
ACACACACACACATATAAATGGAGCAAATGTGACTAAATTTAGTCATTATTAAATCTAGATAATGGGTATAAGATAATGTAATTCTCTCTACTACTTTTATAGATTTTGACATTGTTCATAATTAAAAGTAAAAAAAGAATACTTTAATTCAGTTACCATACCTTAGATTATTTTTGAATGTCTGTCAGCTAAGACCATTTAGCTCACCAGTCCTCAACTCTGGCAGAACATTAGAATCATATAGGAATTAATTAAGTCACACTTTCTGCTGCCAGTAAGGGAGTAGGACCTGGCATCAACATTTAAAGTAGCTCAAATATGCATCAAAAATTGAGAACCACTGTTCTAACCTCTCTATTTCTAGTTTCTGGAAATAAAGATATAATGAAATGAATAATTTTCTCATGGCACCTGCAAGCTGAGTCTTGTAACTACCAGACATTTCTAACAATAAAATAAACAGTACCATGATGTCTCATCTACCCAAATGCTAGCGAACCATATCAATTTCCCACTGATGTGCTTATGTTAACAGATAGGTGGATGCATAGATGATAGATAGACAGATACAAGACAGATAGATGATAGGTAGAATACATACCAGATAGAATTATTTCTCAAATTCACGGAATACCTACTATGTGCCAAGCATTGTGGCAGGGATTTTCATTACTTTATTTATTTATTTAGTTACTCATTGCACAGAACCATGGGAGACAGGTGTGATGATCCCCATATTGCAGTTGAAGAAACTGAAGCTGAGAGCTTGTCATCTTCTCTGCATTATAACCCAGAATTCCCAGGTCTCCTTTATGCTGGACTCCTCAGAGTTTCTTTCATTCCATTCTTTGAGGCTGATGCTGTAACATTTTGTTGTAGGAGGTCACACATAAACACTCTTTCCCATCTTTATGTTTTTGGGTTCTTTCATTCTTCCTGGCTTTCTTTTAGGGTCATTAAAACACAAGTCTCCAATGTGAGAGAATTGACTAAAATATATTTAAACAGCATGCCATTCAAATTATTTTTTAAAAGGCAATTTTCTACTGTAGATTTAGAAACCAACAGATCTATTTTAGCTAGCATAATTTCTGATTAACTAATTTAATCTGTACAAAATTGCATGAGCAAACCTGAAACAAGTCTACATCAATTTTTTGCCTTTGGATGTAACATAATATTTTCAAAAATGAACCAAATAGAGTAATTAGCCCCCAGGCAGAGCAAATTACTCTAATAGCCATCTCCCACACATTCCTTTGGTGAAAAGATTGAAAATGAAAATAAAAACCTGGCAGCCCATGGGTTAAAGCTCTGTATGTTCCCTATTAAGTAATGGTTTGGAATAATAATACATAGAGCTACCTTTACAGAAGTTCAAAAAGGGAAGAGAATTGATATCTTCCCTTTCAGCTGCCAAAAGCTTTCTTCTAATGGACCACATGATTTTCAGCAGTGCTTGACTGTGCCTATAGTTGCACAGAGAGACTTATTTTTCTGTTCTTTAGTTAATTCAGTTTTTATTTACTTTAATTTCTGTTGTGGCAGCTATAAGATCATGAATAAAATATTATTTTTTTCACATTTTTTATTGTTGTTCAAGTACAGTTGTCTCCATATTCCCCCCACCACTCCCCGCCACCCCAGCCATCCCCACTTCCCACCCTTAATTCTACCCTCCTTTTATTTTGTCCATGTGTCCTGTATACATTTCCTGAGTCTAACTGTAGTTGGTGGGAATCAACTATTTATGTTTTCAAAAGGAGACACTAGTTATGATATGAGGACTTTACCTCTACTGGGTAGGAGATCTGAGTCCCAAAGTTCCAACTACCTCTGTATTACTTGGACAAAACACTTGAACAACCTGGAAATTGGCTTTCATGTTTGCACACTTAGAAGGATGGATTTGATTATCTCTAAGGTCCTTTTAACTAGAATTTTAATAATGCTACCTTGTATTTAAACACAACAGATATTATTAAGAAGATAACAGGTAACCCAAAATTCATGATTTGTTGATGATTTTCTTCTTTGTGGGTTATATTTCACACCAGTATTTCTAAAATTTGTGTGAGCATTAAAACCATCTGAGCTTCATATTAATGTGTAGGCTCTGGTTTGTTGGGTTTAGAATGTAACGAGGAATATGTATTTTAAATAAGTCCTCTAGGAGATTCTGATGCAAACTGTGCTCAGGTGACACTCAGGGGAATGTTTTACCTATAATTCTTGCTGAACAATGATTCTCAAATTTTATTATCTAATCATACTGAAGGAACAGGCTTTCTTGCACTGTTAATAAAGGGCCACTTCTGACTCTCATTCAGGGAGAGGGTCTTGTCAGGGTAGAGCAGGACAGAGTGATCAGTAAAAAATTACCAGAGTATAATTTGAATAGCCATGTAGGTGATTCAGAAATGGTGCTTTAAGTAGTGATGGGGCAGAGGTAATTAAAGCTGGGAGAGATCGCAAGGTGGAGGCAGAGTGGGAATACCTTTCTCACATCTCCTCCCAGAACTAAATAGGGGAATAGTCACCTGAAATTACTAATGGATGACTACCTGAAGAGGAGAGTTTAAACCAAGGACAGACAGAAATCAACTTGAGACTGGTAGGAAGGGCGGGACCATGAAAGGGGCTGGCCCTGCTCCCATGGGTGGCAGGCCAAGGTTATGGAGGGATAACACTGCTGTGGGAACATTTCCCTGAGAGGGGTGAAGCCTGGACCCCAGACCAGACTCCCCAGCATGAAGCACCAGAGCAGGGATCTGCTGTCCACATAGCATGCAGCCATGAAAGGTGGTGGGGTTCCTATCTGTGGGGAAGACAGAGCCTGCTGGAGATAAAATCACTTCTTTTAAGGGACAAAAGCACAAGTATTTTGTTTTCAGCCACTCACCCTGGGCTCTGGGCAAAGGGTGGATGGTGTGGACTGGACTCACCTGAGGAGAGTCTGGAGTGGGAGGCATTGGGGAGGGACACGGGGTTGCTGCTGCTGGGATCCCTGTGTGGGATCATCCTCTGCTGTCAGAGCAGCCATTTTTCTTGAGAAGAGCAAGTCTCTCCCAGGGAAATTAGCCTGGGTAAAGAAAATTCTGCCCCCCTTTGGGATACCACCCCTACTCTGGAATCCTGCTTGCCCCACCCTGCATCTGTTTTTCCCTACCCTGCATCTTAACCACTGCTGTGGAGACAGCAACATAGGCACTCTGAGAGGGTGTCAGAGGTTGGGTTTGGGGCATAGCCATTCTTTACACTTTTCCAAAAACCTGACCATGCTTCTCCCTCACAGGAGAACTGATAGAAACAACCCATAGAAACACCCTCCTGGTTTTTAGCAGACTTAAACTCTGGTCTCCAGAGACTCCACCTTTCTGCCTACTAAGGGCTCTGCCGTACCAAGTTCATGGAAAAAATCTGGGATATAATCAGATATGTGGTTCTGGGGTGGGGGAACACATCCACCATCTTTCCTGAAGTCTGAACAGCACTTCCCCTTCATGTGAGACCTAAGGGTCCCATCCTCCCAATTCTACGAGAAGCCCTTTCAGATATGGTAATTTCAGTGACTAAGAGCAGGCTGGCAGGCAGAGGCAGGCAAAGGCAGATCCTGCAATAACTTGGGACATTTGCTGACCCACCAGTGGGGCCCTATGCTGGTAAAAGCTGACCTTGGAGCACAGCTTGGCCTGGGCCTTTACTGGTGGAGGCAGCCACAAACTGTGGATTGCTATAGCTTTGCAAAGGCTGCTGACATTCAGACTTGGACAGCATCTGATATTGTTCACGCCAGTTTCATTAAGGAACCAGAAGGAGAAGTATCCAAAGGGAGATCTCAGCAAGCAGGTACTACTCTGCTGAGACAAATTTCACTTTGTTCTTTCTCATTACTTTTTCTTTTTTTCTTAGCTTCATGATTATTTTTTCTTCTATTTTTTCTTCATATTTCTTACTTTACTGTTTCCTTTTCTTTCCCTATTTTTTTCCTTTGCTTTTTTTCATTCTCTCTTTTTTTTGTTCTTTTTCACCACTTCCTCTTTCTATTCCTTATTCTTATTGTTTTTCTTTCTTCTCTCTCATAATCTTTTTCTTTCAATTTGTCTTCTCATATTTCTTTTTTTCTTATACTATTCTTTTTCTCTTTTCTTATTCTTTTACCTTTTGTTGTTTTGATATTGTTTTGGGAATTTTTGCTTGTTTTATTTTTGTTTTTTTCTGTCAGCACCTGCACAACAGCTTGTAAAATGTGGTTGGGTTTCAGCCTCTGAGGCAGCAAGCCACCGAAAGGGGAGGCCCCACCAATGAACGGGACAACAACAAAGAACCAGTTATAATCGGAGAACCCACCCACACATGAGACATTCCTAGAGCATCCAACTCAGGTGATCAAAGAGACTGCACCACTGGGTACCACAGAACACTTACCACATAAGGCCACTCCACAAAGACTGGGAGTCAAAGAAGATTTATCTAAAACATAGAGATAAACAGAAAGAAACAACTAAAATGGTGGAAACAAAGAAATAATCCTCAAACAAAAGAAAAGGAGGAATCTCCAGAAAAAGAGCTAAATAAAATTGAGGCAAGAAACTTATCAGACATCAAATTCAAAGTAATGGTTATACTCATGCTCAAGGACCTTGTGAGAACTAAAGGAACCTTATGGGAACTACAAGGAACTTAGTGGGAAATATATCAGCATGCAAAAGGACATACAAATTATGAATAAGAACCAGTTGGAAATAGAGTATACAATATCTGAAATGAGTAATACACTACAAGGAATTAAAAGTAGGCTAGATAAAGCACAGGACTGAATCAGCAATTTGGAAACAAAGTAGAAAAAAGTGCCTAATCAGAGCAACAAAAAGAAAAAAAGAAAAGACTGAGGGTAGTTTGACAGAACTTTGGGACAAATGAAATGTAACAATATCCACATCATAAGGGTACCAGAAGGAGAAGAAAGTGAGCAAGTGATAGAAAACCTCTTTGAAGAAGAAATGACAGAAAACTTCCCTAACCTGGAAAAGGAAAAAGTCACATAATTGAGGACACACAGAGTCCCAATCAAGACTAACCCAAAGACACCCACACCAACACACATCATAATTAAAATGGCAAAGTTTAAAGATAAGAAAACATTAAAGTCAACAAGAGAGAAACAGTTAGTTATCTACAAAGGAGCTCCCATATGGCTATGTGCTGATTTCTCAACACTCTTCAAACCAGAAGTGACTGGTATGAAGTATTCAAAGTAATGAAAGCAAGGACCTGCAATGAAATGCAATCAAGACTACTCTAACTAGCAAGGTTATCACTTAAAATTGAAGGTGAAATAAAGAGATTCTCAGGGAAAAAAAAGGGCTAGTAGAGTTAATTACCACTAAATTGACATTGCATGAGATATTAAAGGGACTGCTTTAATTAGAAGAAATAGAAAGAGGAACATAAGTATAATGAAAAAATGGCAATGAACAAGTACATATATATATTAACTTTAAATGTAAATGGATTGAATGTTCCCATCAGCTGAATGGATAAAAAAACATGAAAACATGACCCTTATATAAGCCATCCACAAGACACCCACCTCAGAACAAAAGATTTCCATAGCCTGCAAGTGAAGAGATGGAAAAATATTGCATGCAAATGGAGATGAAAAAAAGCTGGGGTAGCAATACTTCTACCAGACAAAATAGATTTAAAAAAGGCCATAACAGGAGACAAAGAATGTTACTACATAATATTAAAGGGATCAATCCAACAAGAGGATATAACCCTTATAAACATATATCCACACAATAAGAGCCCCTAAATATATAAAAAAAATCTTGGTGGACTTTAAGAAAGAGACTGCCTTTTGACCCAGCAATTCCACTGCTGGGATTAATACCCTAAGAGCCCTGAAACACCAATCCAAATGAACCTATGCACCCCAATGTTCATAGCAGCACAATTTACAATAGCCAAGTGCTGGAAACAACCTAAGTGTCCCTCAGTCAATGAGTGGATCAAAAAACTATGGTACATTTACACAATGGAATTCTACGCAGCAGAGAGAAAGAAGGAAATCCTACTCTTTGCAACAGCATGGATGGAACTGGAGAGCATTATGTTAAGTGAAATAAGCCAGGTGGTGAGGGACAAATACCATATGATCTCACCTTTAACTAGAACATAATCAACAAAGAAAAAAGCAAATAAAATATAACCAGAGACATTGAAATTAAGAACAATCTAACAATAGCCAGAGGGGAGGAGGCAGGGGATAGTGGGGGGAAGGGTTTTCAGGAACCGCTATAAAAGACACATGGACATAACCAAGGGGGAGGGTGGGAGCGGGGGAGGGGGGTGGGATTGGCTGGGGTGGGGGGGAGTGATGGAGGAAAAATGCAAACAACTGTAATTGAACAACAATAAAGTAATAAGGTCTTAAAAAAAAGAGATTCACAGCGAAACAGTCATATTATGGGATTTTAACACCACACTGTCATCAATGGATAGATCTTCCAGACAAAAAATCAACAAGGAAATAGAGACCTTAAACAACACACTAGATATGGCAGATTTAAGCATATTTACATTACATTTCACCCCAAACAGTAGAATACACATTCTTCTCAAATGCACATGAATCATTCTCAAGGATAGACCATATGTAAGGGCACACAGTAAGTCTTAAAAAAATTCAAGAAGATTGAAATCCTATAAACATTTTCTCAGATCACAATGGCAAGAACCTCAATAAAAATAACTCAAAAACATTCAGATACATGAAAGCTAAATATCAGATTACTAAATAATTCATGAGTTACCAATAGCATCAAAGAAGAATTCAAAAACTACCTGGAAAGAAATGAAAATGAACACACAATAATTAAAAGCTATGTGACACAGAAAAAGTAGTTCTGAGAGGGACATTCACAGCATTACAGACCTACCTAAAAAAGCAAGAAAAATCTCAAATAAACAATCTAACCCTACACCTAAATTACCTAGAAAAATAACAAAAACCAAGGCCTAGAGCAAGGAGAAGGAAGGAAATAATCAAGATCAATGTGAAAATAAATGACATTGAGACTAAAAGAAGATCACTGAACCCAGGAGCTGATTCTTTGAAAAGATAACATCGATAAGCCTTTAACCAGGCTCATCAAGAAAAACCTATTCTCAGACTATTCCAAGCAATTCAAGAGGAGAGAAGACTTCCAAGCTCTTTTTATGAGGCCAGTATAATCCTAATTCCAAAACCAGATAATGATACAACAAAGAAAGAAAATTATATGCTAATATCCCTAGTGAACATACATGCTAAAATCCTCAACAAAATAGTAGCAAACTAGATCCAGCAACACATTAAAAAGATCATACACCATGATTGATCAAGTGGGATTTATCCTGAGGGTATGAGGTTGGTACAATATTCGCAAATCAGTAAAGATGATACATCACATAAAATGAAATATAAAAATCAATCATATCAATAGATGTAGAAAAAGCATTTGATAAAATCCAGCACCTATTTATGATAAAAAAATTCTCAGTAAAGTTGAAATAGAGGGATCATACATCAACATAATAAAGATCATATATGAAAAACTTTGAGTGAACTTCACACTCAATGGGCAAAAACTAAAAGCATTTATTTCCTTAAGATCAGAAAGAAGACAGGGATGTCTGCTTTCACCACTCTTACTCAACATAGTACTGGAAGTCCTAGGCACAGCAATCAGACAAGAAGAAGAAATAAAAGGCATCCAAATTGGAAAGGAGGAAATAAAAGTGTCATATTCACAGATGGCATGATGTTGTGCAAAGAAAACCCTATAAACTCCAACAAAAAAACTACTAGACCTAATAAACAAATTTGGCAAAGCAGCAGGATACAAAATCAATATTCAGAAATTGATGGCATTTTTATACACCTATAATGAACTATCAGAAAAAGAATCTAAGAGAACAACCCCATTTACTGTTGCAACAAAAAAAAAATATGGAACCTAAAGATAAATTTAACCAAGGAGATAAAGGACCTGTACTCAGGCTGAAGAAAACCTGACAAATTTATAGGAGGAACTTATCCATATAGGAGACTGAAGAAATTGGGGGACATACAAAGAGGAGCATATACTGTGTTCATGGATTGGAAAAATTATTATCATTCAAATTTCTACACTACTTAAAGAAATCTACAGATTCAGTGCAATTTCTATTAAAATACCAAAGGCATATTTCACAGATCTAGAATAAATATTCCAAAAATTTATATGGAATGAAAAAAGACCCCAAAAGGTCCCAAAAGAGCCTGATACTGGCATTTGTGTGTGTGTGTGTAAATGGAGCAGAGCAGAGAGCCCAAAAATCAACCCACACCGTTACGGTCAATATTTGACAAAGGAGGCAAGAGGACATAATGGATGAAAGACAGTCTCTTCAGTAAATGTATTGGGAAAACTGGGCTGGTACATGAAGAAAAAAAAATAAGAAAACAGACCACCAACTTATACCATACATCAGAATAAACTCAATATGGATAAAAGACTTAAATATAACTTATGTTATCATAAAAATCCTAGAGGAAAACTTAGGCAATACAATTTCAGATATTTTGCATAGCAATGTTTTTGCTGATATGTTTTCTAGGAGAAGGGAAACAAAGGAAAAATAAACAAATGGGACTACATCAAAATAAAAAGCTTCTGCACAACTAAAGAAACCATCATAAAATATAAAGGGAATCCATGGTAAAATGTAAAGGAATTGTATGGGAAAACATTTTTCCCAATGATACATCTGACAGAAGTTTAATTTTCAAAATATACAGAACTTATATGACTTATCCTGCAGCCGTTCAAGGCTGGGCAGGTTCACATGGGATTTGTGCAGATGGAAGAATATTCATGGAGCCCTCGGGATGTCTGATATGCCTTTATTCTGGGATGAGGTGATACACATGCACCGCAAGCCGTGAGTCCTACTGTGGGAAGTCCTGACTCCCTGATATACTAAGTGCACACAAAGCCATCTGGGTACCAACATAGACTGGTTATATAACAGGCCTTGATTCTGTGCATGCGGATCCTTAAGCACAGTTGTAAAAACACTGCTAAGTCCCACTTCCCCGGATATCTGGGTGAGGGAGCCTGACTGACTCCATTTTCCCTACATGACTCAACACCAGGATGACAAGCAATCCAATTAAAAAATGGGTAAAGGACCTGAATAGACATTTCTCTAAGGAGGACATACAGATGGCCCAAGACATGTGAAAAAAATTTTCAACATCATTAATCATCATAGAGATGCAAATTAAAACCCCAATGAGATATCATTTCACACCAATCAGAATGGCTACCATTAATAAATCAACAAATAACAAGTGCTGGCAAGGATGTGGAGAAAAACAAACCCTAGTATAACAGTAGGTGGGAATTGCAGAATGATGCAGCCACTGTGGAAAACAGTATGGTGTTTCTTCAAAAAATTAAAAATGGAATTGCCTTTTGACCCAGTGATTACACTTCTGGGAATATATCCTAAGAAGCCCCAAACACCAATTCAGAAGAACCTATGCATCCCAATGTTCATAGCAGCACAATTTACAATAGCCAAGATCTGGAAACAGCCCAAGTGCCCATCAGTAGATGAGTGGATAAAATGCTGTAGAACACTTACACAATGGAATACTATACAGCAGTAAAAAGAAGGAACTCTTACCTTTTGCAACAGCATGAGTCAGTCAGTGAAAGACAAATATCAGATAATCTCACTTATATGTGGAATCTAATGAACAAATTAAACTAATGAGCAAAATAGAATCAGAGACATAGAAACATGGAACAGACTGACGGCTGTAAGAGGGGTAGTGGGAAGCTGGGGACTGGTTTAAAGAAGGTGAAGGGATGAGCCAAAGAATATATATGCGTGACCCATGGACATGGACAATGGTGCCTAGATTGCCTGAGGGAAAGGGGAGGGAGCTGGGTGAAGTGGGACAAAGGGGGAAAATTGGGACAACTGTAATCCCATAACCAATAAAATATAATTAAAAAATAAACAAGAATATATAGTGGTGGGGTGGTTGTGGGGACTTTGTTCAGAGGGAGCTTGACTCCTTTTATCGTTATGATCCATGAATTTAAATAATTCAATTACATATATAAAGCACTGAATAATTCACTTACATTATTTTGATTCCAAGTGCATATTATAATGTAAAACGTTTATGGAGAAAAAGGAAAAACGAAGGAACTTTTTCAGTGGAAGAAGTGTCCCTGATCCTAAAATGAATTCATCCTTCCTTACTCTGGATTATAGTTCTTTCCCTGCTCTTCAAATTCCCCATTTCTCTCAAACGCCATTCTAAACCAGGTGTTCATTCTATTTTTATCTTCATAACCTTTTCAAGGATTACTTTTTTGGTTTTGCATATTATTTGTGTTCTAATTAATTAGTTTCTTACATTATCTTTATTATTGCCCATTGTATCACCCTACAGATGTGCGATAGATCCCACTCCCATCCCAGATTTATCTCATATATTGAGTGTCCCAAGGAGGTATGAAAAGGATTTTTACTCACATCATTAGGCTTACTGGGGAGAGCAAGACGGGCTCTCAAGTGGGTCCAAATATGGCTTGGGAGAAATGGGAGATGAGACTGCTGGACTTTCATTATGGTTGAGCAGTGGGACTTTGGACAAATTTCCACATCAGCAGGTGCTTTCCTTGGTTTCAACTTCCCACTGTCAGGAGTACCTGGGCTTTCTTATTGGTTTGTCTGCAAATGGAGGGGTTGGGGGAGAGAAAGGGGTGGGGCTCGAAAGCTGTCCATAGTCAAATATCAAAAAAGGACTCAAACTCTATTATATCTATATTTGCTTACTTTGGGGTTAGTTTGGTTTTACTCTTTTTAGGTTTAAAGTGAAAACATATATCAGCAATTTTATATTTTATACTTTCCCCCCACAATGTAGACTTTAAAAGATATGACTTTCTTCTGTATAACTCTTTACTTCATTCCATGAATTTGGACATTTATGCTTTATCATTTAGTTCAACATATTTTTAAATATTTTCGTTGACCTATGGGTTCTTCAGAAGCATGATGTTCAATGCCCAAATACTGGGTAATTTTTCTAGCTATCTTGTTGTTTTCTAATTTAATTCAATTGTGACCAGATAAAATACATGTTAATCCTTTGAAACTTATTGTAAATTATTTTAAGGCTCAGCAAATGATCCATCTTATTGAATGTTTCATGTGCACTTGAGCAGACAATATATTATGCTGTTTTGAA
>VMDR010033630.1:0-11403 GCA_007922815.1 Macrotus californicus
ATGAACCCAGAGACTCCCACTTAGAAAAAAAGCTGTTAAAGGAGGCAATTTAGAAAAAAAGCGGGGAAAGTATGATACAAAAAATAAAGTTGAGCACAGTTCATAAAATATGTTAATAAATTTAATTAACTACTGTTAAAATGACTGCTCTATTGTGTTTTAAAGGAATATGAAATAAATGTAAAACTGTAGAAATTGCTACAAGACGGGAAGGTTGTTATAATGTATAAGGACAGGACACACTAAATTCTGCATATAATTAGGGAAGACAATCATATGCCACTCAAAAAAGGTGTTGACAATATTGAAAAGAGCTTCCTGTGACCTGTTGGACTTTAACTTACAGATAATCGATCACAAAAGACTTTGAGCAGAGGAATGCTTTAGTATGCTCAGATTTGTTCTGGGAAGAGAAATACAGGTTTAGTAATAAGCAAGATTTGGAAAAGAGATTAGAGATAAAAATTGGTGGGAAGGTCAGGACTATGTAAAATATAATGAATGAAAAGAGAAGGAGCTACATGTGAAGTATATTTAGAAGACAGAATTTACCACTTTCCACAGACACCATGTGTTCAGGTAACACAGATCAGTCCCTCCCAAACAAGAATGCTGTCACATTCCTCCTTCCGTGCCCAACGCGTAACACACTTGTGGGAGGCACACAATAGCTGTTCAACTGAACTAGATGAGTTTCATCTGACATACCCATAGTTCACAAAGATAAACAATAGCTATTGTTAATATATTTAGGGAAATGATTAAGACTGCAGTCCTGATCATGGGAGAAATGTCATTGGATGGGTGAGACGGCTGGGGGTGGGGGGGGGCGGACAGTAAAATAAAAAGGAGAGGGGTAGGCAGAATTCTGAGACAGATCAGCACCACAGAGGAAGCTGAGAAAAGAAGGAGCCCTTAAGCAGGCAGGAATGGGTAAGAAGAGTGATGGGAAAAGAACAAGAGGAATATAAAAGAAGTCTGATTCAAAATGTTTTCATTGAATTTCTAGGCTTGATTTTAAAAAGATAGGAAACTAAATTAAACAGAAAAGATTAGGAAACATCATTTCTAATTGCAAGATCTGGAAGAATTATAGCACATATTTTAAAGGACGATTTTCTCATAAACACATTTTAAAATAAGAGATTATCTGTTGTGTGTACATGGCGGGGGTGGGGGTGGTAGGTGGGATGGGCTGCAGAGTGATAGAGAATACTGATGACCGAGACAACAGCTTCGTTCTGTAACTATATCAACAAGGTTTTGATATACATACAATTATATATGCAGTGATTAACTTTTGACATTAAAAATAAAGACTATGAACAATAAACAACACTCTCACTATACCATGACTTGTCTATGACTGAGCTGGAAAACAAGTCTACAAAGTCTGATCTCAATTTCTCATTCCTTAAAATTATTAAAATAGGTTCTAGCACATTACGGTTAACAAAATCCTGGAAATGCCATCTGTCTTCTGAGTAAGTTGAAGAGAGTCAATTCTATTCCTTTATTTTAAGTCACAGATAACACTGATATTTAAAAATCAACCCTGGCTGGTGTGGCTCAGTGGACTGAGCACTGGATGTGAAGCAGAGGGTCGCCTGTTCGATTCCCAGTCAAGGCACATGCCTGGATTGTGGGCCAGTCCCCAGTAGGGGGTGTGCAAGAGGCAACCACACATTGATGTTTCTCTCTCTTCCCCTCTCTCTAAAAATAAATAAATACATCTTTTTAAAAAATTAACTACTGCATAACTAAAGAAACTGGAATAGTTGCCAAAAAATACGAATTGTGGAATTATTTAGAAATCATTATCTAGTTTTTCATAGACTCATTTATGCTAAAGATATGCAAAATAAGCCAAGGGAAATAACTATCATATAGTAAATTATATATCTATATACTTAGAAATAATCTTATCATTTCTAAGTTTGTCCACTAAGTATAAGTTGCACAGCCTTGGAAAATTCCTCAGGTTCTAAAGTTTCCACCAAAGCTAAGGTCTTGGACGTCATTTAAGTTATATATTTCAGCTATTAAAAGTCAATGTTCTGACAAGCCCTTTGGCTCTAACCCCAGGGCATGAATTTGCCTTAACACTACATGAGAATGTGTCAGAGGGCTATATGTCAATCAACCTGGAGAAGTGCCTATTCCCAGTTTAGTGTTGTCAGTTGCTGACATTAAAACCAGCAACAGTTAATTGTTACCACTTCAAGTGGGAAGTAGAGGGAAGAGGAGAGGTAGGTGTCTAAGTTCAGGCTGATAAAGCTGTTAATTGCTACCCTTTTATGTAGATTTGTATAATAATGAAAACAATGTGGCTAATCATATAATGTTTCTATTTGTTCCCCAAGGGCTCTTCAGGGAAAGTTTCAGTCAGGGCTAGATTTTCCCCAGCTACCAACTGCGCAGGGACAAAAGCAGAACAATCAGAGCACTCAGTGCTGGCAAAGAGCTGAAAGTGCCTCTATACAGAGGCCCCCCTCCCAGCCCCATCGGGAAGGGGCCAGAGTCCGCTACTGACGACCTCTGGGGGAGGAATCTAAAATTATAAATTAACAACAACAACAAAACCAACAAGTCCATGCAGACTTTTGATGATTAAAAAAAGAGAGAAAGAGTGAAAAATGAAAGAAATCTGATGCAGGCTTAGATACACTATACAGCAAATCAGTTAAATTCACATCTGTTAAAATGCCTGTATCATTTTTAAAAATCAGAAAGACAGCACAGAATTTTAAAAAGATCCTGCGCCAGCTCTGCTCCTTACAGACAGAGTGATGCTATCAAGCATATCATTAAACCACACTTGGAGACCAAGTTACTGAGATAACCCTAGCTACCTACTGATCTCAAGAGGGTATTTCAGTAAACAAAGTGCTCTGTGTATGTTTTCTACAAATGCATATTGCTCACTGATGTTTACCTGGCCTCATTTGGCAAAGGATATGGGACAGAATAAAGTGGTGTTATTTAAAAGAAAGTATTTCTTACACCAATTCTGTTTGCAGTCTCTTTATTACCAAGTAATGGAAGCATTCAGAGACACCCCAAGTCCACTGGTGTTCCCTCTTTATAAGCAATAATGATACTGTTTTGTGGGTTGTTTTTTTTAAATTCACTTTCTACTACCACCTACCTCACCAGTCCCAATTTACAAAGACCAATTGCCTTAAAAAATGACTTTCAAAGCCCTCTCCCCCAAATAATCTTCAACTTCTTTGCAGTGCCTACCCCCTCAAGTCTTGAGAGTTCTAGCCTTGTCTGCTCATTGGCCCCTGAACCCATTCTCCTTCCTGACTCGACATCTTTACCCATGTAGTTTTCTCAGAATGTCCTGAGAGTTCTAGCCTTGTCTGCTCATTGGCCCCTGAACCCATTCTCCTTCCTGACTCGACATCTTTACCCATGTAGTTTTCTCAGAATGTCCTGAGAGTTCTAGCCTTGTCTGCTCATTGGCCCCTGAACCCATTCTCCTTCCTGACTCGACATCTTTACCCATGTAGTTTTCTCAGAATGTCCTCCTCTTGTTACCTGTTTAATCTTACTCGTATTTCAAGGACGAGCCAAGTTTTATCTAACCTATTAAGCCTTCTACAATCACTCTGCCCCACGTGGCTTCTCCCTTCTGTAAATCTGTAAACCAGCACCTGCCTGATCACTCCTGTGACATCTACAGGTGGTGTCTGCTCCGTCATTCTCGTCTTCCTTGTCTTCTCTACTGAACTGTATGTACCCCCTGGAGGAAATGACTTTGCATCCCCCCGCAGCATTTGACCTGTACATGTTGGGGCCCTCAAAATGTTTAGGGACCATATTTAACATTTCCAATGCATTTCAGTAAAGCATCGAAAATATTACTCTATTAAACAGCAAAGTTAATTACTTTACAAGTTAGCTTTTCTGTAGTGAAATTCCTTTACAGGTATAACTCTACAAGTCTAAAAGCGACAGTTTGCCAAGAAAAGAGTCCATTTCTGACATCCCAGGAATCTTCTGCTACCAAAGAGTTTGTCAAAGAAGAGAAAAACTTACGACAACTCTTAAAATTCCCTTTCATGTCAGCAGGAAATAAAAAATTAACAATCTGAACACTAGGCCCAAGTTCCCATTTCTCATTATTCCAAACACATTTTCCAACCTGAAACTCACTTTTACAAAAGGGAGATTGCTAACTCTTCCACCTTTTACATTGCAAAATGAAAATTTAGGTCCCACATCTGAAAGAAGACATGATGAGATTCAGACATCAAGAGATGATACCATGTGGAGATCACAGAAAACAGCGGACTCAAACCAACTGAAATGTAAGCGGCTGAAAATAAAGCTCCATTCGCCAAACGCATTAGCCAGGCTCGCAAGCCAATAAGCACTGGCACAATTATGCCTCGTGCACCTTTGGGGCTTACCCCAAATCACAAGTCAAAACGCTCTCAACTGTTACAGCCTGGCCATTACCTAAAATCAAAGCACCACTAGCACAGCAAAAAAAAAAACGCCAAAAGCGGTACCCATGCTCCCTCCACCACCCCCATGCTCATCATTCCTGAAAAATTATGCTTATTTCTCAAACACAAAGACAAGAGGCCAGGCAACCAGTAAATTAACAATCATGAAAATCATGAACTGTTTTCTATTTTAACAGCTACCAATACCATTCAGCTTTATTTCCTGACAGTTTATTTAGAACATAATGCATTATGAATCTTTACTATGTAAAAGAGTCACACAGATTTCCTTTAATGAATAAACCCTCTACTTAATTTTTAATACAATATGATTTACAAGATTTCAATTTCTTTAAACCTTCAGCCACCCTGCTATGGCACGAAGGGATATGTGCCTGTTTTCTCACAACAATGAAGCAGATTTGCCATTTAAAATATTTTTCCAAAGGTCACCTTGAACTAACAACAACAAAAAAACCCCACTGATATTCAGTATCTGTATGAATGTATCTAAACTATGAGCAAATAAATCAGCCATGTTACCAAGTACAAAGCTACTGAAGATTGTTAAGATTTATTTTCAGGTGCCAGTGAGACTAAACAAAGATTGTAAGGAATGAAACAAATGGAAGGAAACTCAGGGAACAAATTAATACATTGAACCATTATCTTAACAGCAGTATTCCCTGTAGAACAAAGTGATGAAACTATCAAAAAGCACTTCTCAAAGCAACAACATTTTTGCATGTCAAAAAAAAAAAAAAAGAATTAACCTAGAATAAATATATAAATAACAGTATGTTCTGTGTTAAGCCAGTAACAAAGAAACCCCTTAGTGCAGTAAAACAAAGTCCTGTCAAATCCCCATTTTTTACAAAGAAGCATGAAGATCCTTTCACAATGGTTTAAACTGTATTTATAGTAACAGAGTGAAGACTTGAGATAAAAGTCAAAAAGATTAAAGTCAAAGCCCCAGCTCCACATGAGTTATGGTTTTGATTTTTATTCTCATTGTGGTCTACAAATATTAAGACAGAAGATACTTCCATGTGATTATGGGATCCGCTGAGACTCTACAACCTTAGAAGAGCAGATAAAACAGATGAAAATGCATCTGGTCTGGGAGCAGACTCCATATTAAATGGCAATGCGTAAAGTAACAACCACAACTGCAGAAAGCCGAGGGGGAGGGGAAGAGGCTGGAGGCTGAAATTTCTGCAACTGATGCAGGGCAGGAAAAGAAAAGAAAAGAAAAAAAAAAAAAAATGTGGTATTACTGTTTTAAAATGGCAGCCTGTTAATAATCACTGCATTCCTGAAAATACAGGGAAAGTATACCACCACCTCTTCTTTCCTAAACTAAGAAAGCCCACCACATACAAACATTACACACTTCTGGAGAAAACTGGTAGAGCCTGATAGCTGCATCTCCATCTAAAACAAAATCCCTGAATTGCCACTCAGAGCTGATAGATCTGGAGACCATATACTTTTCTCACAAAGGAAAAAAAAAAACAAGACAAAAAACAAAATTCTGCTGTTGACTGGAAGTTCTTAGTTACTGTGGAAAGATTTGTTTTTCCATATACATTTTCCTTAAAAATGAATATAAAACTACATTTAAACATAGCTTTTGGTCACAGTTTAAAAAATCTATTTTGCGTTTCCTGCCCCTCATTATCTTCTCCTTTAAGACGGTCACCCCTCCCTCACACATTCCAGGGTGTGTAGTGTGTGCTGTAGGAGCTGGAGGGCTATTCTTTACGTTGATTTGGGTAGTCTCTCTTGAGTTCACATATTGCATCAACCCCATACTGAGTTGTATATTTTCAGTCCATCCTTAGTATTTACTTTTACAATCAGACATTTGGTTTAACATTTAATGAAGAAAGAGTAAAAGTCCTTAACAACAAGCACAGCAAGGGACAGTGTAAAATATGTAATGACAGTATTTGTACTCCAAAAATGCTAAGAAAAAAAAAGTACTCCTTTTTCATTGAGTATAAATTAATACTATCAACTATAAGGGTAAAAATATTTTTCATGCAAGTTTCATGAAAGGAGGAGATTTTAAGTCTCTATGCATTGATGTAATCATAAAGAAAGCATGAAAAACGTCACTATTACCCAGATAGAGCCATTTCTCTTTAATTCACAAAGTTAGGAATAATTGATAGTCACTTTTACAAATCACAAATTTCTAAAAAAGATATTTCTAGTACAATTACATGCTATTTTAGTCAGTATTTTATTTCGACTGTAACATTTTGAATACATATACATTTGTACAACTACCAGGGGAAAAATAACTTGAACCAAATTGAAAAATTACCATAACTACTAGTTCAATATGTCTGGTTAAAATAGAGACATCTGGTCTATCATTAATTCTTTTGTGTTGATGATTCCTAGTGTGTCTTTTCCAATCAATGGACTTTGCCAGAGAAAAATACAACTTTTAACAAAAAGACCGTGGCTCAGAAATCTATTCCAAGATTTGTCAATACAGATATATGATGATTAGATCAAATAAAGCACAGTACTTTGAAGAATAGTAGCGTACACTGATTGAACACAAATGGTTAGCTTTAAATTCCATCAGAATAATGTTATTAAATAATTCTCTGAGGCAGATATGGCTAATTCATGACTCATGATTTAAAAATATTTATAAATTGACACATTGTTCACTTGTTTAAAATACATACACAGAAGCTCTACAATAATACTTGATTGCTACTCCAAGGACCCTGAATAATACATTTTCAGAAGCCTTGCACTCCCCCGCACAATTCTGAATTAATGGCTGAGCAAACAATAAGTAATGTACTCTGCTCTAGCAAAAATTCAGTGACAACATCAATCCGGCATCTGCTTAACACTTACTGCTTACTGTTCACATATTCTTCGCAAATAAGTTTATTTCTCCCAGACTCAGTTCATTAGACAATGACTATCACCTGCCCATTCATCCACAGAGAGTGAGTGACTTAGTGATTAACACGATTACAGATAAGGGAAGAAATCATAACATACACAACTACAAATTAAGAGGTGAAGTAAAGGGGTCCGGCCACTTGCACTACCAATAACTAGACTGCAATTAAAAAGGACCAATTATCTAAAACCCTCTGCTAGAATCCAGAGACACACCAGTAAGGCCCTTCAACCAAACTCAGATAATTACTTTTGACAAATGTACTCCTTGAGCATGATGTAGTTATTCAAAAGCATAAAAAAAAAAAAATAGACCACAGTTAGAGTAAAACAACCTTTACAAAGCCAACCCAACAGAACGTCCTGGGGTCTTCTCCCCCACCCCCCTACCCCTGCTGCAGGCAGTCTGCTCTCTTTTGGCCAATTTATAGCAGAGAGTAAGTTGGTGAATAAATATTTAATTTATGCAGCCAAAACCCCGAAAGACTGGGCTTCAAATGTAATGCCTTGCATTCCCGTGAGACACAATGTACAGAAACATCCTTTAAAACAATCCATTTACAGCTGTCCTTTAAAAGAAGAAGAAGAAGAAAGAAAAGAAAAACCCACACATACACACGCATCAAACCCAAAGACGCCGACGCCCCTCTGCCAACCAGCATTTCTAGAGACACATTCTTTCCGTGATTAAAACGTAAGCTCCGAAAGGTTAAAGAAAAGGAAAAGCAGCCAAGTAACACCGCCCAGGAAGCCAGCAGTAAAACATACCTAGCTGTACACTCTTAATAACCTCCCGCTACAAATGACACCGACCCAACTTCGCCAAACACACACACATCCCGACACACACACTCACAAATTGCACACACGTGCACAGAATGTATACACAAACATCGAGCAGGGCACAATACCTACAAACACGAACTTGATCAACACAAAACATGCACGTATCAGTGTGCCTACATAATACACACGACACGATACACAGAAACGCAATGACCTAGCCCACATGCACACTCCCCACAAGTCCGTGTCGGACACACACCGTGCATGCACGTGTAAAATGTATGAACTCACAAACGCTGAACAGACACACAGACCGTGCACTGAGAGTTATTGATGAAATTCCGGGGGGTGGAGGGGCCGGGAGGGAGTGGTAATTGCCACACAAAGGTCTCCGGAGCGGCAGAGAGGGAAGTCGAGCGGGGCCAAGCGCTCGAAAATTCACCCGTGGAGGAGGCAGAGCCGAGCCCCGACAGCGAAGTACCGGGAGAAGTGTCCCGGCGGTCCCGGGCGCGGCGGGCTCCCCGAGATAATCGCGGCGCCCGTCCGCGCGCGCACGCATACACACGGGGGCCCCTGGGCGAGCCCACTCCCGCAGAATAACAAAGAGCAGGAGCCCGGCGAGCGGGCGGCGGCTCTGGCTGAAAGTGGCCGTCTCCGCTGCCGCGGGTCGGCGCGGGGCGAGCGACGGGGACGGCGGGACGCGCGGGCAGCGGGCGGGGGGCGGTACGTACCAGGCGGGCAGCCTCGGCCCAGGTGCGGTCCTTCTTCTTCCTCTTGTCTTTCATGTTTGCATCTCATTGATGGTTCTGATGATGACGTGGGGGATTCCACGGGGTGCTCAGGGTTCGGGCGCGGAGACAATGACCCAGTGACCCGGTGACCCGCACTCGCTCCGCGGGGGGAGGCGCGCGGGCGGCGGCGGCGGCGGCGGCGGCGGCGGCGGCGGCGGCGGGTGGGAGGGATGGAGCGAGGGGGTGGGGTAGGTGGGTGGGGGCGCGCGGGCGGCGGCGGCGGCGCGCGGCGGGCGGGCCGAGGGCGGGGGCGACGGCGGCGGGGCCGTGGACGGGGGCGGGGGCGACGCCGGCCGGGTTCGCTCGTGCGGGGCTCGCACTGCGCCGCCGCCGCGGCCGCCGCGGTGACAGCTCCGGGGATGCTCCGCTTGGCCCGGCTCACAACAATACACTCTGACGTCACGGGGAATGGCGACGCGGCCGCACACTCGCCGCGCTCACACTCGCCGCGCTCACACTCGCCCTCTCGCGCGCGCACACCCGCGCACACTAGCCGCGCGCCCCCCACTCCAGCCACGCCCTGAAACACTCGCGAGACCCCTCTGCCTCCAACTCCATCTCCCAAATGCGCGGGGCGCTGCCCGCCGGGCGCGGGCCGGGTGTCCCCGTCCCCGCTAGGGCCGAAATCCGCGGACACGGTGGTCCCTGGAACTTGTGAACGAGTCAGCGCCGCAACTCGATGCCTCTGTCCGGAGCGCTCACACTCGCACCCTCGCAGCGCCTCTCTCGCACACACATTCCGTACACCCCCTCTGCTGGACTCCTTGAACCCCTCTCTGCTTGGCTGGACGGATTCCCAGAGCCTGGTCGAAAGGGCACAAAACCAGCCTCTTGCCTCACGGAGCTAACACGGAGGCAGAACTTGACACGACGCTGAGCCACCTACATGGTCTCAGACAATGCGAGACGGCAGGGCTGCGGCGGCGGGTCCTTGCCGGGCCATGCCTTAGCGCTGGTCATTTCCAAACTGCGTGCAGTCCTCGGCGTCGAACGTGCCACATACGCAAACCACTGGCCAGCCAACGCTCGCTTGTTTTTAAAATTATTTATAATTGCTAGGTGTAGGGTGCACGAAGAGTTGAATTGTTAGCCTTGTTAGCGAACTACCAAAAAAAAAAAAAAAAAAACTGTGAAGACTTGAAAGTTTATTGTAACCTTTCCAACTTCTTAGATCGCTGGTGAGTTGTGTAGGTCAATAAAGTTATTGCTAAACAATGAAAGAAATGGCTCTATGACCCACACAGTAATTATATGTGTATTTGTCTTGAGCATCAAAAAAACAAAAAGGGCACTCATTCTGGATTATTTATGTAAGGTTATTTCCTGAATATAAAAATAATGGTATGTAAATAGTACTTTGTCTTTTTTTGTATACATTATCTCATTTGATCCTCAAAACATCGCAGTTCAACATATTTTTCACTCTACTGCACAAATGAGGAAATGAAGCTTAAAACATTACATTGTATCCAAGGTCTCCTTCCTAAATCGGTGTTAAGAATCAAACCCAAATCTTTTGACCCTAATCCTATGTTCTTTCTGTTATTCTAAATGGCAATGCTTAAAAATAACTACTCCCTGCTAGGAGTGAACATCTACATCTAATGCCAAGACATATGTCTAAGAATGAGAACAATTATACTAAGGTGATTCCTTTGAGAATACAGTCGAATGACTGAAGTAATAAAGATGTTTGGTTACCAGAATTTAAGCAGAAGCAGCTCATAATCATAATGAGGTGGTTATGTTAATTCTTTTAAATATTTGCTTTATTAATTCACCAGAATAAGGGAAAGCTATGCATCAGTTTAAGGGACTATCAAAAGATTATCTCCACTTTTCCTTCTTTCTTTTCTTTTTAATGGATTTGAAGAACACACTAAAGTTATCCCTAGGGAAAAAATTTATGCATACAATTTGCATAACTCTATCCAGGTGTATTATATTTTTACTGTGCATTTCAAATATATTAAATTTTGATTCACATTCACATCTTCATTTACTTTCAAGAATTCTCTGTATGGCTAAAGTAATGGACCTATTTTCAAAGTATTCTCATCCTAATATTTCTATTCAGAAAGAGCTATTTTAAGCATTCAGACCATAACATAAAATTTGTTATTTTCTGTGAAATAGTGCTTAATAAGAAGTTTTGGAGCCAGCTAAAGTAAGAGATACACGTTTAGTTGCTTTTCAGTAATTTATTCTTCTTTGGTTATAACTTTGATTATTAGAGGAAGTATATCATCTCACTTAAACATGTAAATTCATTGTTTTGTTTTTTTTTTAACTGAAACCAAAAACAATCCTTATGCACCCATTCTTTGATGGTGATCCAAATATAATCAATAATCAATGTTAGGAACTGACTCACGGAATCTACCTCTCTCCTGGGGTATTTGAGTGTAAATAGCCCCTAGCTGGTAAGTTTG
>VMDR010033631.1:0-11303 GCA_007922815.1 Macrotus californicus
AAACATGATCTCTACAGGAGAAGAGCACTTAAATGCAAATTCCTGAGGGAAAAAAAGATAGCACAAAAGCTCTAAAGCAGTTACTAACAGGGAATCATTTACCATACATGTAATTTGGAAAGAAAATAGAGGGCTTTGTCAAAATGAAACTCTGAATACCCAGATTTTGACTTGGAAGATAACATGCAGAAACACTTTTAATCCTTTTTTTAAAACAAGATTTATAAATTTTTTAGAGAGAAAGGAAAGGAGGGAGGAAAGGAGGGAGAGAAACATCAACTTGTGGATGCCTCTCAGGTGCCCCCTCCTGGGGACCTAGCCCACAACCCAGGCATGCACCCTGACTATGAATGGAACTGGTGATTCTTTGGTTCACAGGCCTGCACTCAATCCACTGAGCCACACCAGCCAGGCCTTTTTGCAAATAGAATTGATATAAATTATAAATAAATATTTGAGTACCATATCAATGTTCTTACCCCCAAGAGATACATCAATTTTCACTTCTGAACATCACACACAGAAAACTTTGCACACACTTTATTTTAAATAGCAATGGCCACAAACAGTCTGAAGGGATTAGTTGTTGGATAAGAAAAACCATGGTTCTGATTCGGGCCTAGAGGTTTTAATCTATTGGTTTTGTGTGTGTGGTGGGGGGCAGTGTCTGTGCAGCACCAGGAATAATAGAAGGTATTCCTGCAGTCACCACTTTGAGATTAGAATTAAATGATTAAAACATTCTACTTGTCATATGATTGTATTACTGTTTCTTGTGGCCATTTGCTTCCAGCACCCCAAGATTTGCTCAGTGTTTTCTCTGCCAATATTTATCTTGATAAAGTCTACCACTGTTTTGAATATATCAACATTTTTATTAAGGCTCACAAAATGTTTTCATAAAAATAAATAATGTCTTAATGCCTTTTATCTAATATGTCTTGCATCACAGTAGGTTCAGTGTTTTGTTTTGTTTTTTAAATATATTTTGGGGGATGGGACAGGTAGAAGACGGTAAAGGGGAGATAAATGGTGACAGCAACAAAAGACTAGTCTGTGGGTGGTGAATGCACGTTACAATATACAGATGTTATATTATAGAATTGTCCACTTGAAACCTATTTAATTAACTCCTGTAAACCAAATAAATCCAATAAAGTCTACCTCTTTATCAATCACAGCAGTGATACTCTTGATTGAAGAATATGGTTGGCTGAAAGCTGAGCTGACAGATTTCAAACTCTGGGTCCCTGTTATCTAATCTACTCAGTAGTGAACATTCACGTCCCTGAACACCAGCATCAAGTTGTTGATGCCGAAGGCACATTCAGGCACGTGTAAGTGATTGCTGAATGTTGAATAATTGCCCCCTCCTCCACTTAATTTTTTTATTCCCATGAGCACATGCCAAATTCGGAGCTATTTTTGTTCTCTGTGGCCACACTTAGGCTACTTTGCCATTTGTCTACTGGACATTCCTACTTGGGGATCCCATTAGCATGTCACCAATTTCATAACCAAAAATACCTCTTAGATTTTATTCTCCTCAGACCAATTCTTCCTTTACATTGTTCTGTGGCGGAAGACATCGTTTTCCTATCCACCAAGAATTAAAACCTCACGATTGTCTTTGCTGCTTCTGTCCCTGTCCCCTTCCACATCCCACGTCCTATCAGTTGCCAAGTCCTATCAATTGTTCCTTTGCCACAGCTTTCCTTTCACCCTTCCTGTCAGTCTCCACTATGCGGCTATCCCAGTCTGGGCAGTCATTACATCATGCCTGAACAATTAAATGCTTTCCTAACTGGGTTGCTCCCCTCCACTCTCTCCACACTCCAAACAATCTCCACCGGCTACCTCATTCATTCTTCTGAACCATAACTTTGATCAAAACCACTATCAAAACCTCTCCATGACTCCCCACTGTCTCCGACTAAAGTTAATATTCCTCCCTCGTTTATTCAAAGTAGGCTCTTCTGAGGTCCCATTCCTCCTCACCAATGACATCATCCAGCTTCTCCACAAATCACCTGTTTTTACACACCCAATTGCTTCACATGCTCCACGGGTAGATCCCATTGGCCTGTGGAAATCTTTCAGTGCCAAGTAAAAGTTTACCTCCTCAGACAGGTCTCCTCTGACCACCCTGAGGAGGCTTCCTCAACTCTACCTTACTAGTCTCCCTTTCATGCATTTATCACAAGTATAAAATGTTTATTTATTTATTTGTTTACTGTTTCTTTCCGTTGCTGCAATGTAAACTCTGTGAAGACAAGGACCACCCAAGTTTTTTTAGTCAGTGCTAGAGCCCTAACATCTAGCACAGCGCTCATCATGTTAGACACTCAATAAATATTGGTGGAATGAATGTTAATTGGTTAATTCCAATCTGTCTAACTTTTGCTGATGCCCCCCTCTTCCCTTGAAATGCCGTTCCAAATCTCTCTATTTTTGTGAGTAATACCTATTCATCAATCAGGGTTCCACATTCTTTTTGAAGTACTTTTCCACTGCCCCTGCCCAAGGCGATTCTTTAGATTATAAAACTGCTTCAGGTCAAGAATCCCTTCTTGGCTATTACAAAGCACTTTGTGAACACTCAACAATTACTGACAAATGTTTGAAGATGTTATGATTAACGATAACCTTTTCTGTCATGTAGTTGACAGGAATATAATGATGGGATCCTGGAGACTGACTTTTGGGAGGTGAATTTAATATAGCTATGCTTACTATCCTTAAAACTATTATAAAGTCAGCCACCGAAAGGTCAGAGGGTCTCAGAAACGTAAACGGCCTTGCGTCATGCCACACTGACTCATGCTTCCTGACACAACTTCTCATGTTCTGTCTGAAATCTTAATAGGTAAAGACAAAGCCCTGAATTTCATGCCATGGAGATATCTTTCAGCTTCAGCCTCTGAAACGAAAAATGTCTTATTTAATGAAGAACTGAGTACCAAGATGGATTAGATACTTTATTATTATGGACTGAACTTTTGTGCCCCCTACAAGTTCCTATGTTGAGGCCCTAAAACCCAAATGTGATGCTATTTGAAAGTGGGGCCTTTGAGATGTAATTTGAAGTTTGTATCAGGCCATGAGGGTGAAGCCATTATGATGGGATTAGTACCCTTCTAAGAGGAAGAGAGACCAGAGCTTTCTCTCTTTCCACCATGTGGGGACACAATGAGAAGGCACACATCTGCAGGCCAGAAAGAGAGCCCTCACCAAGGAATCAAATTGGCCAGCACATTGATCTTGGACTTCCCCTGGCTCAAGAACTATAAGAAATAAATTCCAATTGTTTAAGCCATCCCGTCTGTGGTATTTTGTTATGACAGCCTAAGCTAAGACACTGATATTTCAAGCTTTTTTAGAGGAGAGGCAAGAAGGTTGCTCTGTTATCTGCGTGACTGAAATTGACCTGCCCAGTGAACCTAACAGGAAGTTATGGCTGGTTTTGCTGGCTGCGTTTGAGCCTCTTGTATCCTTTCTTCCTCTTCCCCTATATGGCTATATGGATTTATGGATTTGCAGCCTGACATTTCAGAGGATGTGCCACTGCCTTCTTTCCCTACCCCAGCCTAATATAGATGTCTCCAATGACTCATGCAAGTAAAACACTTGCTTTCGCATATGATGTGCACCCTAGAAAGCATGACTTATGGGAACCAGATGAAGGAATTCAGGCTTTAAAATCTGGATATTTTTGTCTTCAGATCTTTGAAGGTCTGCCACTAGGAAGAGTAAGCAGACAGGCTTTGTTGCAACTTCAGTAGGATTAGGAATGTGGGTGGAAGCAAATTTAGCATAAGGACAAAATTTCTAATGGAGACACCCCAAGATGAAACAAGCTGGCCTGGGAAGTAGGGAAATAGTTCTCTATCACAAGGAACACTCAAGCTGAACTTGAATGACTTGTTGGTGGAAATGTGCTTAAGTTAAAGCATTAGGAGAAGGGGTAAGAGGGTTTGACTAGGTGACTTATCAGAAACTTTAGGGTCCTGGCAATGTGTGATTCTAGGGCACTGAGAAGGAACAATTAACAAAAGCTTTTGTACACTCTATTACTTTGGCCCTTAATTCTCTAGGAATACCCTCCTGTGTATTCTGCTCCTGGAAAAGCCAAAAGCTGTCCGGAAAACTCTCCATCTGAGGCATATAAGAAGCACAGAGCATCTTTTGGATGTCAAAAACCATTGGACCTTTCTCAGGCATCTGCTGAAGATGGTGGAGGGGCAGGCCCTGGTGCTCGATGGCCAAGGCCATCTTTTGAGTTGTCTGGAGGCTGTTGTGCCAAGCAAGTGCTGCTGGGCTAGAAGGTGGTGGTGGTATGCTGTGAGGGCATCAACATTTCTGTCAACTTCTACAGAAACAAATGGAAGTACCTGGCCTTTCTCTACCAGTGGATGAACACTAACCCCTCCTGCCACCCGTACCATTTCTGAGCCCATAGCCACTCCTTTGGTGGACCACACTAAGCACGCTGCCCCACAAACCAAGCGAGGCCAGGCCGTGTTAGACCGCAGCTCTTAGAATGTCAGCTATGTGATGGGATCCTGTTACTCTATGACAAGAGAAAGCAAATGGGCCCTGGCCAGGTAGCTCGGTTGGTTAGAGCATTGTCCTGATATGCCAAGGTTGCAGGTTCAATCCCCAGTCAGGACACATACAATGAAAGCATAACTAAGTGGAACGACAAATCTCTCTCTCCCCCCACAATCAATAAAAAAAGAATCAACCAATGAATGCATAAGTGGGTGAAACAACAAACTGATGTCTCTTTTCCTCTCTCTCTTTAAAATCAATAAATTTTTTAAAAAATTAAACATTTTACAAAGAGAAAGCAAATGGTGGTTTCTGCTGCCCTCAAGGTTGTGTGTCTGAAGCCAACACTGAAGTCTGCCTACCTAGGGCGCCTGGCTCATGAGGGTGGCTGTAAGTACCAGGTAATCACCACCGATGTAGAGGAAAGGAAGGACAAGGCCAAAATCCATCACCAGGGGAAAAAAGCTGCTCATGAGGCTATGGGAGAAGGGTGACAAGAACGTGGAGAAGAAAAGTGACAAATACACAGAGGTCCTCAAGACTCCTGGACTCCTGGACTGAGCCCAGTAAAGCTGACTGTTAATTCCTCATGCTTGGCTTAGCCTGCCCTTTCTCCATCACTGCCCTAGAATGTGGGACAACCCCTGTAAACCCTGAGCCTTAGAATGCTGGGAACACAGAAGGGGCCTTAGTCACTGCTGTTAAAGACAGGCATTTTAAAAAAGTTTAAATGACTCTAAGAGCTGTACAACATAATTTGCCTGTGACGTACTCATGAGTGTTTTAGGAAATCAACAGTTGGAACAGGTAGTTCAGTTTCAATATTTACGAGAAACCTGGAAAACACAAGCTTAAACTTCCCATATGATTAGAAACTATACTCTGCAGCTTTTAGTATGTGAGGTGATGCTTGGGAACAAGATGAAGCTGGTGTTGCACAAGGGCAGTTACAGGTGCATGCGCTGGGACGGCCCGCCACAAACTCACGGCACTGACCTTGTGCCTTCCCTGCACCTTATAATCAGAAATGAGTGAATTCTTTTTAAAGGCAAATTTTTATCTGGAGACCACAATGCCATTGATTTTTGTGACAAATGGGAAAGAAATGAAGTTATATACATCAAAGCCTCTGGAAATTTGTCAGAGACAGCCGAGAGGGACTTTGGGTATGAAAAAATCTCAATTCCAGCTTCTTTGTGTTTGTTTTAGCATCGCTGCAACTCAGATATAAACTATGGCAGGATCCAAAGGTCAGCTGAGCTCAAATTATGAGCTTATAACAGCTAAATCTCTTTAAACGAGCTATTTATTCCTTAAAAGGACAGGTCTCAACCTAAAATTTTTGGCTATAAGAATTACAAACAAGTCCAATGAATACAAATACAATATTAGACATGTGCTTTTCATTGTAATTATTAAAAAACAACTAGGGGATATTCAATGTATGCATATCCATTATCTGGGGCAGAAGTGAAGCCATTCACAAGGCACTATTTTGTTTGAAAACCAGAATCCTCATGGGACTTGAGTTATAAATGAGAGAAGTCCCAGCCATGCCATTAGGGCTTAGCTTTAGGGTAAAAGAGAATTTAAAGACTCTGTTTTCAAGTCAGACTACATTCTTCATCTTTTGGGCGCCTATGTTTTTAATGCTCAGTTGAATTTTATCTGGGAAAGATGAGTAGCTCATCTGCTACACTCCCTGTTAGGCTCTGGCAGAGAATTCCTATGGATTGTCCTATTTGTATTCTGAGCAACACGTACTAGAAGGGGTTTGATTCTACTTCATTCCACTGCTTCTTCTGGACATATGTTCTGGCAGAGAGGTTTTGAATATGATCCATTGCTTTTTTCATACCATCTGCTCAGGAAAGTCCATCCTTTTTGGTAAGAAACAATCTGATAATAGTCAAGTCCCTCTGTTCTGTTGGGGATCAAGCTTGTGAGCTTGGAGCACTCATTCTTTTCATCTATCTATCTATCTATATCTATTAATTTGTTTATTTATTCAACTTTATTTTTATTGTTGACACTATAACAGATGTTCCCATCCCCCTTTGTCTCCCTCCACCCAGACCCCGACCCCTTTCATCCTCTGGCCATCACCACCCTGTTGTCTCTGAGTCATGCATATATATTCGTTGGCTAATCACTTCACCTTCTTTCATCTCTTTTAGAAAAGAAACTCAGTTTCAAATAAAGCTTTGATGGCCTCAGGCTCTACCCACCAACGGGGACAGAGGAAAGAGCTGGTAGGACCTACTGGCAATGATGCTCAAAAAGCCACATCTTCTCAGGGTTCCCTTGCTGAGACGGTGCTCTGGGCCGCTTGGGATAAGGGTGGGTATGCCCTGTCCTGGAAACTTCCTGGCACATATGGTAGATTATCTCTAAAACCACCAAGTCAGTGTCATGTGGAAGAGCCCTGAGAACACCTATCTCCTCATCTGAGGTTCCTCTTTTCACCTAAGGCAGCCACTTGGATTGGGCAGCTAAGGCAATCTTCAAAAATGGCAAATAAAAGAATTTTTCCTGACTTATTCTATATTCATCACCATCATCATCATAAAAGGTTTTAATTTCCTAGTATTTTATCTTTGGCTAATTTAGTTTAAACCTGCAGCATCCTCTGGTTTCTGCTTCTGTTGCTGCCTCTGGGTTGGGCTAGGCAAAAGAGAGAGGCAAAATGATCTGAAATAACAACCCCCTATTCAAATGTCCTGTAAACATGTCAAAAATGTGCTGATAAATTGACCCAAATATTTCCATAAATAGAAAATTGATAAAAGGTCAAAGTCACAGAGGGCAGATTTTCATCCAGAGTCTGGAACACCAAGAACCGAGATTCTTTCCTTCCTCATCTCCCACCCCTTCCAGCCCTCCTATCTCCCTGTCTTTCCCTATATTTCACATGTTATATCTGAAGACTTTTCCCCAAATCATTCAGTTATGGAATTGTAGCTGCATTAATTTATCTCTAATGTATTTTTTCCTCATACTATCAATGAAAACACCGAGTCCCAGGGAAGGGAAGTAATTTACCAAGATCAAGCAACCAGGTTTAGCAATAGAGCCAAGACTATATATCACTGGTTTTCTCATTTCCCATCCATAATTCATTCTCCTTTGGCCTGAAGTGTCCTATGACCTAACATCACCATATCCCCGCCTCCCTTGCCAGAATACACTAGATGGCGCATGCGTTGGTAATGAAGGCGGCTAATGCAGAAACAAAGTCCTTTAGCCTTTCTCTTTGTGCAGCTTAGGGAGAATCAAGCTTATTGGGGCACATGACCAGCCAGCCATCTCTGAGTCTAGCAAAGGTTACTTGATAAATGAATCACCAGCCTGTTTCCACGTAGAAGAGAATGAAGGTAGGGGGAAAAACTGAAATTGTAGCAATGAAATGAGACTTAAATTCAGTATATTTGATGCATCGGTAATGGGTGATGGGGTTTGAGGAACAGGGTAAGTTGTTTGAATGATCCTATCTCCCTTGGGGACCACTTCCAATGTTCGACATTTGCCAGTCAGGGCTGGCAAGTGTCTGCACATTTGTTTGATCCTCTCTGTGCTTCTCTATTTTTCTGAGGATAAAGGGTAAGGCACAAAACAGTCTGTTTTTCTGAGCATCCAGGACAGGTGCAGGAATTATGTGCATCTCAGAGAACGCTTTGCTGCCAGGGATACGAAGCAGTCATTCTGTTTTCTTAAGGATGCAGAAGCCTAATGCTTTTTTCAGCCTTTCCTAAGCTGGGTGCCCATGCTGTTCTCTGTTGGGACATCCATCCTTGAACCTTTCTCAGCTCACTCCAGCTGTTTCCCGTGAAGTTATAACACAGCTCAGGAAAGGAGAGAAGTTGCCGATCCGGAAAATAAGTGGAAAAGAAAAGACTGACTTTCCTGTCTCTAGTCTCAATGACTCATATATGTTTGGTAGGGGACATTTGTTCACTCACGGACCCCGGGCCTAGTATGAGACATAATCCTGTCTTCTGGCTTCCAGCACTTTCTACTAAAGCTAGAGGCACAAAGTCTACCTTGTTAGTGTTATTATGATTATTAGCATTAGTAGTAGTAGTATTTTGCATGGGACTTGATGGAGACAGAAGCCAGGATGGTTTGGACTTAAACTGCCTTTCACTTGCCTCACCCATTGTCCGGGCCAAATGCTGTCCCTAGTTCCTAGGCCCATTGCCTTCTGAAATCATCCTGAAGTATCTCCCTGTTGGCTCAGTTTGCACCATCTGAAAATGCTTAGTATTATTTAAGAGCTTGGAAGCTATCACTGTGAGTCCTTTTTTCAGATCAGGAAGATTGGTCTCAGAACAAATCCCAGAGCAGGTCTACTTTTGTTCATTTACATAAATCATCCTCGCAATTCCATTGTGACTTCATGCCTTTTACATTGTCTCTAGGGTGGAACATTCTCAACGTTTCTACACAGAGGGCTCTTTGAAAGTCTAAGTGATTATGTTCAATGTTTCATTCTTAGCTACATGTATCCCCTGTAATAATTCCCATAAGTTAGGCAGGCCCGAGTTCCTATAGCAGGAACTGTTAAGAAACAACGTTCTTTCTCTCTCTGTGTGTGTATGTGATTTCTGTGTGAACATTACACTGTGGCTTGCTGCACCAAACAATTCTAAAAAGTTCATCTTGATGAGGTCTATATGGATGAAGGATGGGTAAAGTGTTCTTTTCAGGAGTAACATTTTAGGATCCAATTATTCAACAAAAAACAAACACACAGAGGCCACTAACTCAAATAAACTAGAAGGCTGGACAGGGGGCCTTTGTCCTGGGCTTCAAGGAGTCTAAGGACCTAAACAGGCTCTCTGGGGATAAAAGTAGAAAGTGGTGTTATTTACTACACAGAAACTATGCCTCTCAGTAAGCCAAAAGGGACTCTCTGTGGTAAATCATGGGCTGAAGATGAGCTAGAGAGTCCAGCTTTGTGATGTCCTCCTGGGACGTGATATTTCTTGAGTTTTGTAAAGCTTTCAAAAAAATAATTTCAAATATTTCAGCTTTGATCCAGCTGAGTTACACATGATGAAGAAATTACCCTTTTCAACCTTGGGATCTGAGTTCTAGAAGGTGCACAGGACCTCAGGCCAGAGTTGTGGCAGCAGTAGCTTTAAGGGAGTAAATCAAGAAAAAAGTGATTTACTTGTGTGGAAGGTAGGCCAGTGGGTATTGTGCCCTGACCCAGTGACCCATCAAGGCAGTTTTTATCACAGTGCCAGTCTTCGAAGAGGTTTGGTTTTCTGTGTGTTTGTTTTATTTATATATATATATATTTTAAAATATATTTTATTGATTATGCCATTACAGTTGTCTTATTCCCTCCCCTTTATTCCCCTCCACCCTGCACACCCTTTCCCACCCACATTCCCCCTCTTTAGTTCATGTCCATGGGTCATATATATGAGTTCTTTGGCTTCTACATTTCCTATACTATTCTTAACCTCCCCCTGTCTATCTTCTATCTACCATTTATGCTTCTTATTCCCTGTACCTTTTTCCCCTTATTTATATTTTTAAAAGATTTTATACATTTATTTCTAGAGAGGGGAAAGGAAGAAAGAGGAGAGAAACATCAGTGTGTGCTTGCCTCTCACACGCCTCCTACTGGGGACCTGGTCCACAACCCAGGCATGTGACCCGACTGGGAATCAAACCGGCGACCCTTTGGTTCGTGGGCCAGCACTCAATCCACTGAGCTACACCAGCCTGGGCTGTTTGTTTTTATAGAAGCCATGTTAAATGTCTCTTTATGGTGTGGGTTGCCTCCATGTTTCAGTGACATCAAAGATTATTATGTTTCCAGAATGTCTTTCAAGTCCTTGTTTTGGGAAAGCCTTGAGCCACTATCCACAGAAGCAACTGTTTATGCCAATAAATTATCCATTGTGGTCAGTTGTCCAACTTCCCTCTGGAAGTTTTAAAACCTGTCAGCTGAACAAAACTGCTCATTTGTGATAATTCTTCACACCTGACTTGTCAAGGTTAGCTATCCATGGTACATCATACTATTTTCTCTGGAGTCTCAGCCTTATCTGCCAAGAAAGACAACTTAGGAGTGGGATTGCCTTTAAAAAGCAGAAATCTTCAATAAAGTCCCAACCATATAGGTTAGTTCTGCTCGCAAATCCTCATTCCTGAAGTTTCACATGTTTTTCTTTTCTTACTTGAATGGTGGTAAACTACACTGTCATCATCATTACGCAGCACTAACTAGTGAACATAAGTATGAAACCCTCTAAGAGTACATTCCAGAAACCACTCTCCTATTCAACACCCCATACCTTCACCTTGGTTTAATGAAGCAGTCCGACCAACCAGGTACCTGACCTGCTCCCATTATTTCTTCTTTACCTCACTCTTTCACGTTTCCCTCTAACGCCCTTAGGAGCGAAACAACAGGAAGATGGCATGGAGATAAATAGGTACTGACTGCCCTACTATGACTCTTCCGAGTACTTCACTGCATAGACTCCATTCATTCTCTTATTATTGCTCATGACTGGAGAATGTAGCACTTGTTGGAGACTCACATTGTGCCAGCTACTCCATAGCTGCTGTCTCACTTAATCCTCACACACTAACCCTCTGGAGGAGGTATCCGTATTCCCATAGTATAGATGAGAAAAGAGAAGGTTCAAGGCTGAAGCAACTTGTTGAAGGTTATACAATCAATGAGAAAGTAGCCAAAAAATTAGAAAGTAGCAGAGGCAAGATTTGATCCC
>VMDR010033632.1:0-11303 GCA_007922815.1 Macrotus californicus
ATTCTGTGTAACCAATCACAGTGGGTTTTCAAAATTAATTTATTGCCATTCTTTATTTCTGGTAGTCAGGAATTCTGATAGGGTAAGCAGGGCCTTCTTACTTCTCCTCCATGATAATTTGTCCTCTGCTGGCCGATATGAAGTTTGGGGATGTAATCATATGAGGGTTCATTTATTCACCCTTACACCTGCTGGCTTTTTCTGACTTCAGGCCTCTGTTCTTCCCCATGCAGGCCTTTCCAGGAAGCTTCTCCAGAGAGAAATCCTGAGAGGGAGCCAGGAGGAGACATATTACCATATATGGCCCAGATTCAGAAGGCATGCAGCGTCCATTCCACCATTTTTGTTTTAATTGATTGATGCACTCACAAGTCCCATCAGGTTCAAGGTGAGGGAAATAGATTCCACCCCTTGATAGGAAGTGGCAAGCTTCTGAAGGAGTACATGGGATCAGAGATATTGCTGTTCTGTTTTTGGAAACTACTCTCTGTCAGTGGATTGTTTTGGGTCTCATATTTGTATAGGAACTACATATATTAACAGTGGTTCTTTGTGTGTGGGATTTTTGCTTGAATTTCCCTTTCTTTACATTTTACTGTATCTTTCATCTATTCATTCTAAGATAATAAACATGTGTTATCTTTGTAAAAGAAAAAGAAAAAATAGGTGCTTCCTTGTTTTTTAAAGTCTTTTCTTTAACAGGAAAAGAAAAAGAAGGTAACAAGCCCAGGATCAACAAAACCATCCTTGCAATAACTGTACTCTGCTCTCTCATTGCTTGCCATCCTGCCTTTATTTGGTACTGCTGCTAGAGTCAGCCTAGGTTCCTTTGAAACCACTGGACTGAATGTTTCCGAAGCATCTGTCCACTCTTACCTACACTTGCCTCCATCCTCATGGACAAAAGTAGCAGGCTTCAGAAGTTGAAATTTAGGAACTGAGCCCAGAGAACAAGCCAGCCCTTGATACCTTCTATTAAGACATCTCAGAAAAAAATTGTAAACATCACTGAGAATAAATATATGACCTAGCTCGATCTCGATCTCTATTGCTGTCTGTCTCTACACCAGTCTACCCCTCCATTACTCTTACTTATCTAATACCACTTTCAGGATTTGGGGTTTTGGTTTTTTGGGCTTTTTTTTTTTGGAACATTTTGATGCTCTTGAAACCAGTAATCATTTCCATAATGTAATAAGTTCCAAAGGTGTAACATATCTTTTAATTTATTTCCAGCTTGAAATTGATAATTTGATAAATGATGTCACCTGTTATATCCACACAGTGCTTCCTATTTAGAAAGGATTTTCATATACATATGTTACTGTGTTTTCACAAACTCTCCTACAAGATAAGCAGTACAGGGTAATGTTCTCTACCTTCACAGGAGAGCATCAACTTTAAATGGTTTGCCCGAGTTACAGGTAAGTAAAACTAAATTACCACTTTATATTCTTTCACAGTGCTAAAGGAGAAAAGATTACTTTAAATCTAAAATGGCTTTTCCCCCATTTTTCAAGGTGTAATGACCAGGGCTAAAAGTGTAGGAGGTGGCATGTTTGCATATTCTAGACACATAATACCAATAATGAGTACTCTTTAGAAGATGAGTTAATGCCATTTCTCATGTTATGAGTGTCATCAATATTAAAAAGGTCTTATTTTTCCAGCCTGTGTCTTCCTGACTGGCACAACTTGCAGTATGGATGCTTGTGACTATGTAACTGTTACCATCTCATATCTTGCACTTTTGTGCAAAGCAGAACAGATTGGTTCATGTGATTATTGCCGGAGCAAGCTGAAGGGCTGTGCTTCAACTGCTTGCTGAGAGGGTGGTGCCCTTGGATCACTAATTAACCATAATCATTATTAGAGTAGCTATTGCTTTGAAACTGTTTCTAAGCTTCCCAGTTATTTTCAGGTTCTGTGTTCCCCTTCCCCTGCCCACTTGATTGGTTTTAAATTGCAACTGTCGACTACAGCTTTCTATAGCACTTACTCATGACTGCTCCAGCTTTCAACTTTCTCTTTCCATTGACACAGCTAAATTGGAAGTGTACAGTGCTTGATTTATATTTAGATGTATTTTTTTCAGGGAAGAGTTAAAAGTTAAAAGTCTGCCCAGCTGCGGGAAACATTATTGAAAGTCCTTTAAAACCATTATGTAGGCTCACTCAAACGACTGCTACAAATGCACATTATTAAAATCAACCTTTTAGCTGTTAGTATTCCTTTGGAGTTTGTACTATTTCCCTTTGTTATCGTCAGTATTTAATGGTAATCATTTAGTATCATAAAGCTAGACATATTTCTCTACATAAAGAAAATAATGGCACATATAGAAAAGTAAGTGGCAAGGGGGGGAAATTTTAAAATGTGGTGGAGAGTGGAGGTTAAGGTGTGAGTCAAAATTAGTTTGCAGGAATATTGGAACAAACCGGCTGAAACTATAAGTACATTTATTATTTTAAAAAGCACAAGCCCAAATGGAGTGTGCGATCCACGGCTCGTCACTGTGGTGTCTCCGGGACGGCGTTGCAAACCCAGATTCTGTCCCTCTCTCAGCTCTCTCTCCTTCAACGCCAGCCTCATGCAGGGCTGGTCTGTTTGTTGGGGCGAAAAGGTTGCTGGTACCCGCAAAACTGCTTGCTTCCTTTTTCGTGTTCATCAGGAGAGGGGGAATTTAGGGGTGGAGCTAGGGGAAAGTAAGAGAGGGCAAAGAAGGGGCTTGGAGGAAGAGAGAAAAGAGAAAGAGCAGAAGGAAGAGAAGGAGAAAAAGAAGGGAGAGAGGGAGGAAAATAAGAAGGAAGTAAAGACAAGAGAAGAGAGACTCACTCACAGACTCTCTGCTGGGCAAATAACTCTCCGGGAGGGCAGTCACTGCTCAGCTCAGGCAGATTGTCCAATCACAGGTGAGAACAACGCAGGCAGGACTAGAATGGACCATCAGGTCAGGACCTCGCCCTGGAGCCGTGCGCTGGCGTTAAGTCAGCTTCTTCCGAGTCTCCTGGGGAGCAGAGAAACAGGGCGTGTCTCTGAACAAGTTTAAGATTGTTTTAAAAAGAAAGATGAGCAATAGGTATTTCTTAGGTAACCACCAGTGTCTGCAATGTGTAGGCAAATCATTGTAGTAAAAATCATGGGGTAAAACTTAGCCATACACAAAAGTAATCCACTTTTATTGAAATATTCAGTTTACATTTATATATGAATATCTCATTGGAAATAATTCAAATATATAATTATAAATAAGGTATGTTAAAGTGAATATATTTTAAACCATTTTCACAAGCATGCTTATTTCTTTTTCTTTTAGTTGAGATCTGTGGAGGAACTGGTACAATTTACTTCTTTTATAGATAAAAGAATAGGAAAACATTTTCTTTTCCTCCAGAAAGAATTGCAGCTACTTCATAATTATTTTCCCTTCTAAGAAATATAATTTTAATATTGTCATAATATGTATGTATTAATTCATGTAACTCATAAATAACTTTGTAAATACCTACTTTGTTCAGGGCATAATAGGCTGGGTGCTTTGGAAGCTATAAAATTGAGGCAGAAAGAGGTTTGGTCCCCAAGCTGTTTACAGCATAATCAAAGAGATAAGACATGTGTATAAATAACTCCAGTGTAAGGTACAAAATAAGTGCCATTAGAAAATTATACATAGAAGGGAGTAGGAAATGAGTCTCTTTCTCTATAAGATAATCTCTGTGAATTTTCGAAAGCAAATCTCAATTTCCAGTTCTCAAAGAAATTATTACTGCTCCTCTTCCTTTATCATTACTTATGTTATTATCAGCAGCCCTGCTCACTCTTATCATGTGCTAGTTTTACCTGCTTAGGAGTCACAATAGAAGGACTTTTACCACAAAGCATTTAATTACTTCTTTGCCTCTGGGGAAGTTATAAGCTAAAATATTAAGCTAAGGTGGTGCCTGTGTGCTCAGCCTCAAAAGCGGCCCTCAGCCCTGCCTCCCCTGTAACACCTGAAGTGGACAGTGCACTCTGTTATGTGGTGAGGTGATCCCATAACTATTCTAGGTCTCTGCCAGTGATGTTCATTTGTGTGTTTGTTTTAATCCACAACTGTCCTAAATGCCCCAATATTTACACTGAAATTATTCATGAATTATATCACTATATGACACTTTAAACAAATGTAAACAAGTATAATTTACACCCACAGAACAAAATTGTCAGAGGGTAGTTAGTGAAGGTATGCCTTTTTTACCTACTTCAAATTGAGATCTTCATTTTGAATACTAGCTCGAACATTTCACTTTAAACATTGCAAAATTATAAAACACGAAAAGAGGGGGGTTTTATCATCAGTCCTAATTTTACCACTAACTAACTGGATTCCATTTATAATTGTATTTGTTATCTCCGAACGGTTTCACCTGTAAAGCGGGAGAGTTAAACCACTCAATTCCTAACATCTCCCTTTTATGTCTAAATCTATAGTGAAGTATTAGAAACATAAAATGTCAGAGAAAATCACAAAATTGTGCTGAAAATTACATTCACATTATTATCAGCATAGAGATTTTCTTGTATTAAAATAGGTAATTGCGAGTTAGCTGCTGTCAATATGAAAATAATAATTTACGTAGAAAAATATTAATCATTTCCAGGCTTTTCAATGTGTCATATCCTGGGACTTGTTGCTTGTACTATCCCATTTAATTATCAAGTAACCCTTTAAGGTAGACATTAAACTGTCACACAAGCTGATAAAAAACAACAATGCACGGAGTTAAAATTATTTGTCCAAAGCCATGTAATTAGTAAATAGCACAAGTGGAATATGGAGCCAGCTCTCTGCATGCTTGTTCATTACAGTCAAGTTATTCTCCATAGTTTATTGGAAGAATCTGTTGGGCTTGTAACGGTTTACAGTGGAGCGGCAATTTCCAACTGGTGTGCCACAAGAATTTTTAAAACCTGCAATACCTCTTTACTCAGGGCAGTGACCTCTTTTCCTTTAGATTGTCAAATAAAAAAATGACAACATCCAATACAGCAATAGCTGTCTGATGTGAATGACCTGTCTTGAAACACAAAGTACATCTTATTGGCCACGGTGCATAATGAGGTTGCCTTTCATTTGGTTAATTCTTGATACCAGAAATCCTAATATACAAATATAGGCACCCAATTTTTTAAAAAGTCACTTTGAAGCAAAAGGGTAAGAAATTATTATTATTTTTTGTAAATCATAACTATACCTATTTTTGTCAGATCAGCAAAAATATGTGTTTTTTGGTGTGCTGCAGAATTTTTATAATTAGTTTATGTGTGTCCTGAGACACAAAAGGTTGAAAATCATTGAATGGAGGACAGAAGTTGAAAACAGAAAGTATATTTCTTTTGTTTGAATCATATTTATAAATCACAGAAAACAGGTACTTTCCCAAAGATTAATTAAAGGTTGAAAAACTTTAAATTGCCAAAACAATGTCAGTAAGGTAGGTTTGGACATTGTAGAGAAGTCAGTCTTTTCCTTTCTTTGTAGGAGTGATAGAAGGAATTTCTCCTTTCTAAGTCTCCAGAGAATGCTTTGAAGTGCTCTACAGGGTATATTGCAGGAGAATCTGGCCATAGTTTCCATATATATATAAAGAGATTTTTTATTTTAAAAGCACTTTCACATGCATTATGTAAATATTCAGTAATGAATATTTAATCCAAAGACATCTGACCCTCATCTATATTTTTATGGGGCACAATTTAAGCAACTTTTAGTCTCCTGATACCTCTGCCTTCTGAACCCTGCTTATGACAGCCTGTTAAAAACTAGATTTAAAAGAAGCCCAATGTCAATTTACCTTACATGTATATAAAACAGTTCATGTGAAAATACAACTTATTAGAGATAGTTTTGATTTTATAGAGTCAGTGGGCTGCACTGGAGTACAAGGGAAACAACACACTGCAGGACACTTAGAGCAACCTACTCTGTTGAAATTGCTCAAGATTAAAATTAAAACAATAAACTTCAGCCTAGATGTGTCTTCATTACTAAAAAAGTATCGGGTCATTTACTTTAACAATGTCAACTTACTTTCACTCTCACATTTTGTTTAATTAGTAAAGGAAGTAATATGCAAGAGCACACCTCATGGTGTCCTATTACCTTGGAGAAATGTGTTATCTGCTCCTAAAAATAACATGTCCAATTCTTATGCCCTCTGTAGAATGAAAAGTTATCTCAGTGGGAGGATGCCATACAAACACTAGAATAAAATGGACTCTCAACTTCTAAAAAGAATGTACTTGAAATCATGATAAAACAGGTTGTATATTTTTTAAACCTAATGTTGTGTAAAAAGAAAGCACAGTCTCAAACAATTTTATAAAAGTAACATTGTCCAGAAATGTGACCACATAATGAAAGGAATCAGAAACTGACAGAAAGAGTATATATCCATTCTTATATAATGTCAAGTTAGTTACTACCAGTGGATGTAACAATTTAGCAATGATTTTACTTCCAATTACTTTGAAATTATAGCGGAAAGGAAACCTAGTTGTATGTATGTAACTCCTGGCATGACCCTACAGATTAGAAGTCATTATTCATAATTTTAAAAATAAATAATCCAAATTATAAATGATTTATTTTGATTAGCCCAATGGAAACTTGAAACAGTACATTGTATAAGTGAGACTCATTATATTTAATCACAAAGCAAGTTTATTTTATCTTCTGTGTGTTTACTCAGGGGTGAAGTTTCCCCCTTGTCTCTGGATGAAAATGCAGACAGGCTCATAACTTTTCTTTTCACAAAAGGTAATAAAGAGTTCTATCATCACAGTAAGTCAACAAACAAGCTGTCCTCCATGGAAATCACACTGTTCCGTCCAATTTACTTTAATTTTTCTGCCTCCCTTGCTAGGATCTGGTCTATGCAGAAAGTCTAAAGCCAAGGATGGGACTTGTTTGATGTATTTTCCTATTGTTTCTCCCCTCAGGTTGCTAACCCAGCTTCTTGGTCCCTTTGATTTCGGTGTGGGCAGCAAGCAAGAGAATTAAAAGAAGCAGACAATTACTGGACTTTTAATATAGAATGGCTTCACACTCTCTGGGACTCATGGGTGTTTGGAACTGGTTCTCAGGGAAAAGAGCCCTCCCCATCATGAATACCACTTACTTTCAGCCTCTTGATGCACTTGATGCACTTGATGCACACTCCCACAGCACAGCCTGCACCTTCACTGCAGCTTTCATGAGGCTAGAGATGTCTGTGGGCCTCTCTGCTGAGCTGTGATTTTAAGAATTTTTGGTGCTTTTGACACCAAAATGGCCAGTGGAAACATGCCCTCATTCTTTGCAAACTTCAATAGCGCCAGCTGCTTACAGGGCTGACACTTTCCTCAGTGTGTCATTAGAATTTCTCTGGCCTTCTGATTTCTCAGGTTTTATTTAGACCACTGTGTACTACATCACTCACTACCCATCTCAAAATTGGGGGCACACAGTAAGCTCTCCAAGTATTTTCTTAAAGCCCTCACTTTCAACTTGAAATAACAGTGGAAGTAACACTCATCCCTTCCCACTTCTTGGGAGTTTGGGGGTGGTTGTGAGACTAAACATTACACTACAGTTGTCTGTTGGGAAATCCCCATCATAAAATGCTCCAATATGTATGCTCTGGATACTTGTTTTTTACAACTTTGTCTTGAGTGAAAATTTTGAGTCATCTAATTAGTTTTCAGGCTTCTACTATTAAAATTTTCAGGATATACTCTTCTGGCATTAACTTCCATTGCCTTCACATCTGAGCCAAGAGGGAGAGAGGAAGAGAATCATTGTAACATCTCATTCCTAGGCTTCTAAGATTTTCCTCCTTGAAGCTTCCTCTACCGCATTAACTATGTAGAAGTTGCTTGAAAAAAATTGATGATAAAGACTCTGGTTTGGCTATAGAATATTAGGGAGAAGATACTTAGAAACAAATTAAGACATTGTATTTAAAAAATCTGTTCAATATTTGGCTTTTGGTAAATAAAACATGACCACAAACACAATCATTGCTCTAAGCTCTTCATTAGCAATATCAATTAAGTTCCTTCCCACCAGCAATCCAAAATCCCATATAAATGCATTTATTTTAATTTGTGTTAAAATCTGCAAGGAAGGCTTAACTTGTTTCTACATGGTTTTATAGTTAATATTAAATTAGAAATTGGAAATTAGGACTTTTTAGTGCAGAAACATCTGTATTTATAATATAAGTTTTAATTTCTGTTCAGACTTTTGACACAGAATAGGTTTCTTCCCCCAAGCCCTGTAAGGCTAGCAAAGAGACAAAAAATGGCAAATTCAAAAAAGCACTTCAGTATTTTACATTATCAGTGAAGAATTGTGTTTAAGCATCCTTATTTACCTTTTTAAGTTCCTACAAATAGGTCAATATTTTATATTGATCATATTTTATATTGATCATTAATTATCTTTTTAACAATCTGTTCAGAAGTTGTAAAAGATTGTTGATTGAATGCTACAAAGGAAGTTGTGTTGCTGAGAAAGTGCTTCCCAAAATTGCCAAGGATGCAGTCTTGAGAAAGAAGTGGAGGTAAGATAATGTGAGTAGCCTTGTGGAGAGGAGTCACTAATTGATTCACTTGTTTTAAGCTCAGAACTGAAAGAAATACAAAGAAGAGCAAAACTGCAACATATCTGTGTTTGCTTCTGTAGAAAAAAGAGGAAAATGTTATCAATGGTCATAGATTATTAAACGTGGTACAAATTTCTTATGCTATTATATTCAAAATATTTGTGGCTTGGAATATTCTAATCAGATTCCAAAATTTCCAGAAAGAGACAACAGAGCCAGGGTCTAAGTCCCAAATCAAATTACTTTTTTTTTCAGGCCAGTTTTTAAAAGGCAGAAGTGATGCATGACTCATTTCCCAAACTTCCACTTCTTGGACAGATCTGTGTGATTTTGTTCCTAGAGGAAACTTGCAAGCCTTAGATTATTAACTCAACCCTGAAAGAACAAAGCACTGCCTCATAGTGCCTTAATCCCTAATAAAAATTACCACACATCTTCTCTCATGTAATTGCAAGGTCTGGTACACATTTCTCACCCTTGAATTGCCATCTCCACTCAACTGATGCTGGCGGAAGCAGATTCTACTATTAACTGAATGTTTATTATAAGCTAGATATTATACAAACTGGTTAACATGCATTTTCTAATAAAGTGCTACTTAGCACCTTTAGAAGTAGGCTTTATAATTTCATGAATGTGTAGAGAGAGATAAAATCAGAGAGGTTAAACTGTTCCTCAAATTATTCCATGTCATAAGCAAAGGAAACAGCAAGCGTACCAAGGACACACTGACTCAAAGTGTGTATGTGATTTCTGACATTACCTCCCTGAAAAAAAGCATGAACAAACTATGTAGAGAAGGTATGAAGCATGATACAAACCACAGAGCCCAGAAACAAAAGCCTTGCTTCTGATTCTTGAATCTAGCCCCCTTTTAGTGATAGTGTCAAGCAGGAGAGAAGAAGGCTCCATGACTTGCTGTGCTGTATTTCCAAAACGATTTTCATCTAATTATGCCATGAATGCAAATAATAGATGTACATATACAATAATACACACAGGAATGCAAATATAACTGACTATCAACTCTTAACAAGTATTAAAATAGGCAATGAGAATGTAAATGGGAATGAGATAGGACCCCTGCCTCTGAGAGCCTTGTGGTTTCACTTTAAAGACAAAACGGGTTTTCACGAAGATGGCGCCCGAAGCAAAGAAGGAAGCCCCTGCCCCTCCCAAAGCCGAAGCCAAAGCAAAAGCTTTGAAGGCAAAGGAAGCAGCACTAAAAGGCGTCCACAGCCACAAAAAGAAGAAGATCCGCACGTCACTCACCTTCAGGAGGCCTAAGACACTGCAGCTCCGAAGGCAGCCTAAATATCCTCAGAAGAGCGCCCCCAGGAGAAACAAGCTTGACCACTATGCCATCATCAAATTCCCCCTGACTACTGAGTCAGCCATGAAGAAGATAGAAGACAACAATACACTTGTGTTCATCGTGGATATCAAGGCCAACAAACACCAGATCAAACAGGCTGTGAAGAAGCTGTATGACATTGATGTGGCCAAGGTCAACACCCTGATCAGGCCTGATGGGGAGAAGAAGGCGTATGTTCAACTGGCTCCAGACTATGATGCTTTGGATGTTGCCAACAAAATTGGGATCATCTAAACTGAGTCCAGCTGGCTAAATCTAAATATAAAAATTTTATACTGTAAAAAAAAAAAAAAAGACAAAACAGACTACGACACAATTAGGTAAGTGCTATCACAGATGATGAAAATATTAGAGGAACACAGGGTGAGAATAATTCCCTCCTTTGTCTACAGAAATTGGAGAATGAAGTGGCATTTTGCACTACAGGGCTTTTCTCCATTTTGCAACTTACATCTCATTAAATCACATTCTTTACCCCATGTTTTAATTACTTATCTAAGTAATTCATTTATTGAAATAGTGCACTTGCCTTTTTGCAGGCATTCAAAAATTAGGTCTCTAATAACTAAGCAAATAGGTAGTACTGTGGCTAGTACTTGCTTGAGCAGAAGAGGCCTGGAATGACTTGGTTACCAATCTTAAGCTTACCTTTTAATGAGCAAAATATAAGTAAATGAATAAAAACAATGAAATGCAGAAAGTGATAAATGCTGTATTATGATAAGTAGTATAAGAAACGATTGTGGGTGTCCTATTTTAAGTTGTAATGGATTTCATCAGACTGGCGTAGCTGTATTAAAATGAGAAGCTCCCTCTTTTTTCTGTCTTGATTCTTCGCCACTGCATAATCAATGATATAGTAAGCTTATTGTTATTCAGATAGGTACCAAAAATTAATGTTTGGAATTAGAGTCATTTCTCAAATGAGATTGAAAGAGGTTTGTAACGACCATTACCTCATCAGATTTAGCGTCTTTTCTGAAGGACAGAAGAATATGAAAGAGACGAATCAGAATTAAGAAGAGTGGAGATAAAAGAAAGGCCAAAGGAAAGGAATTTTTTTCATTATACTGTGGACTTTAATGGATCTCTGTTGTCAGTCTAATTTGTAAAGATCAATGGCTTCTGTTAAACTGCAGTCTGGGCTTCCCTATCTCCTTTTAATTCATCTACTCAGCACATGCTTCCCCTTTGAAAGATAAGAGCAAGAGGGAGTTTTCAGATATTTTTACTAGTTCTTTTTTTCTTTGAGCTATCAAATAACCTAAAGTGTATATGGTAATGAAAACTTATCAGGGAAT
>VMDR010033633.1:0-11301 GCA_007922815.1 Macrotus californicus
TAAACTGAAAGGCAAATATTTGAATTAGATGCCATAAAGAAGCTTCCACGGGGATGTAAAGTACAGCATTGGGAATATAGTCAAGAATATTGTAATAACTATATATAGTGTCAAATGAATACTAGACTTACTGGGGTGATCACTCCATAAGGTATATAAATGTCTAATCACTATATTGTACATCTGAAACTAATGTTGCACATCAACTGTGATTAGAAAATAAATTAATTTTTAAAAAGATTCTTCTCTAAAAATAAGTAAAAATTTAAAAAATAAAAAGCTTCTGATGGCCCTGGCTGGTGTGGCTCAGTGAGTTGAGTGCCAACCTGAGGACCAAAAGGTTGTAGGTTCAATTCCCAGTGAGGGCATATGCCTGGGTTGTGGGCCAGGCTCCCAGTTGGAGGCGTGCAAGGGGCAACCAATTGATGTTTCTCTCCCACATCTATGTTTCTCTCCCTCTCTTTCTCCCTCTCTTCCCCTCTCTCTAAAGATAAATAAAATCCTTTTTTTAAAAGAAGCTTCTGATGAAAAATCACTACAGGAATGGATTACTGAGCATGTTATTGACTTTCAGTGGATGGACAATTACCTATCCAAGATAACTTAATTATGGTTCTGCCTAAAGGTGTAAGGTTGACTTGATGACTTCTATAGTGGGATTTTATCTATTTAAAAAACCTGCATAATTTAAATTTAAATTTATTATGAAGCATATAATGGAATGCATCCATGTAAAGATCAGATTGATTTACAGATGTGAAATCTGTAAAATGGATTTTGTAGAATCCAGATTCTATACAGTTTTTATAGAACATTTCTCTATAAAATGCCTGATATTAAAAGAATAAATTTGAGAGTTCTTATCAGTCGAGTATTTCCTTCACTTAAAGGTATACTACATTTTATTAACATAGTATCACACAAATTACCTAGGTTGGTCTTTTACACCCAAATATGAAATTATTCATCTACAAAACTACCCTTTCCAATAAGGCTATGGTGGCACATGAGGTAAAATCAGAATTCTCTGTTGCTCATCCACTTACATGATTGCTGGATGCAGGCAAGTATACAGTCATTTCCAAGTCAGTCTCAAACAAAAAATATTCATTAATTATTACATTAAAAATAGCAGAGTCACCCTCCAGTTCCCTTTCCCATCGGATCTGAACATTGGTCTTGGTGGTCGTAAAAGGAGAAAAAGCAATACTGAAGCTGGCCTCATGGCTCTGTAGCATGTGGGCTAGTTTCAAACAAGGTTAAAAAAAAAATAGCAGAGTCAACCAGGTAAGTTAAAAAATTGTTTTATGGCCATTAATTTATAGGCATTAAAATGCTAGCACAAATGGGTCTGTTGAAGAATCATAGAAATGATTTATACACAGTTCATAGAAAGAATGTACCAAAAATCATTCAAAGTCATTCAACTAAGAAATAGCATTGTGGTACATTTCTTCTCAGTCATAATAAGTGGTCTTACATAATATATATTTATATTGATAATATATAAATATAATATATATTTTTATATTCATAATTTGTTCTTAAATGTCACACTGAACATTTTCTTCTCATGTTTATTTTGATGTAATTTCAGAATTACAGGAAAGCTGAAAAAATAGTATAAAGAACTCCCTTCTATCCTTCAGCCCAATTCCCTAAATGTGAACATTTGACTACACTTGCTTTATCCTTCCCTTTCCCTTTCTCTCGCATTCATTCTCTCTCTCTGAACCTTTTGAGAGTAACCTAGAGATATGAAGCCCCTTTACACAACAATAGTTCATTGTGTATTTCCTAAAAACAAGGAATTTTCTTGCAATGGCCACAGAACAATGATCAAATCAGGAAATTAATATTGATACAATACTATATCTAATCTTGTTCATGTTTTTCCAATTTTCCCAACAATGTCTCTTATAACAAATGAAAATCCTGGGTCACGCTTTGCTTTGGGTTATGTCTTTTTAATTTTCAGTCTTTTTTAGTGTTTCATGACATTGACATTTTTGAATAATAAAGATCAGTTACTTTGTAGAATGTCCCTTGATTTAGAGTTGCCTGATGTTTCCTTGTGATTAGATTCAAATTATGCTTTCTTGGCAAAAACACCATATAAGTGATGTTATTATGTTCTTAGTGTATCCTGTTAGAAGGCATATGATGTTAATTTGTCCTATTATTGTTGACCATGAATGGTTTTGCATCCTATGTTCTCACTCACAATATAAAATTTTTCATGTCTTTCAAAATTCATGGAAACATCATTTCAGTGTGTATACAATATTTTATTTATGGATATGTCATAATTTATTAACTGATATTTCTGTATCATGTCACTGTACTGGTAAGAACTTCTAGAATTATATAGCAACAAAGTTAATAGATGCCTGCTTTTAGTGAAAATATTTTTAGTGTTTTGTCATTAAGTATTTTAAGAAATATCTTCTTGTCCAATTCATTACTCATTCATTCATGACCATATACCTGTAATTGCCTGCCCCTCTAATATATACATAGTGCAATACATGTGTCCAAGCTATATTACTTTATGATGCTTTGTTTTCTTGCCCTCTGGAAATTACCTCTAGTTTGTTTAGAACTTGCCATTCAAAAACTACTCCCTCCGTTCCACTTCAGAACAAATACATTTCATCAGTAATTTCAAGTTCTACCCTCTCCACTCTGAGCTCTGTCTAGCTGCTGACCTTGGTAAAGAGAGGGGTGAGAGAAGAGGGCTTGGTAGCTGTGGCAGGCAACAATGGCTAGAAGCTGATGGGATGAATTTGCTACCTGAGGTTATCAAGCATGTGCAGGGCAAAAGGACAAAGCTCTTTTATCTTCTTTGGGATAGCCCTAAGAGTTTTTGTCATATAAGATAGTTTTGACACCCTTAGACTTACATAAATGATAGTTCAACTGGAGTGTCTTTGAGAGCAGGGTTCACTAGAAGACACCAAGCTGTTGTTGCACTCCAATAATTGTTACTAATTACAAACTATGGAAGTGTATGAAAGATTGACTTATATATGCTCAGCCAGTTTACCAAACCAGTTTACTGAAGAGTTTCAACTCAGGGGTTATAAACATGAAACTTTTTTTTCTTTCATGGGCCTAACTGTGCTATGTTCAATCTCTTTTTTCCCTTTAACATCTTGGGCAAATTCTGTAACTTCCTGATCCCTTTTGAATGTTAAAAGTCTAGCCCTAAAAAAATTACTGTTATACCCCTCAAACTGAAATGTTACATTTAGAAACATGCAGTATTTGGGATATAGTTACACTAAAAAATTATTCATTGTTTATCTGAAATTCAAATTTAGTTGGGTGTTCTGGATTTTTATTTGCTAAATCTGGCAACCCTGATTTTAACTTCATTTCTTCCTTATTCACCTCACTTCCCAGAGCAGGCTTGACCCAAAGCTGGAAGGATGTGGAGTAGGCAAGAGGAATGGTCTACTTTGGTACAACTTCCTCCACACCTTTCTGGTCCTGCTTCCCTGCTGTTGGTAGTGGCAAGGAAGGGTAGAAAAGGAAAACATCTCTTTCTCCAATTGGGTATGGAAGTAGGTTGTCATTATTTCTCTGGTAAATGCTAACTGGTCAAGGATGCTGTATCAGTACAAATCCTCCAAGAAGTAGATGCAACAGAGTTAGGAGTATCAGAGGATTATTGAGGAGTAATACTTGCAAAAGATAAAGGGAAGAATCGGAAACAGAATCTGGCAGGGAGAACCTCAGCCTATAATGCAGATCTGACGAAGTCTCAGCTAACCAAGAGGGAGCTTTGGTTCAAAGACTGCACATTAGAGGAGTCTGGCAGAAGTGACCAGGTCTTAGTACCTCTCTGTGCTCTGTCAATTGTTAGGGGCTACCCAGGAAAAACATAAGTCCTATCGCAAATGCTGCAGCTGATCCTGAAGATGCTGCAGCTGGAGGCTGTCAGCTAACTGCACTCCCTGCAGTTGAAAAGCAGTTCTTTCTTGAAAGGAGGTCTGGACAGCTCACCACCATGAACACCATAGGTATCTTCTGTATGGCAGGTGTCCAACTGCCCACACCCTCCTGAGGCTATGGTGTAGGTTCTTTGGAGAGCCTGGTTGGGGCTCATCACAACTCAGCTCCTGGTCTTGAGAGATCTGGTTCCAGCTTCATTTCTGCCACCTCTGCTTCCACCTCCCTCAGCCTCTTGCTGTTGGGGTGCCTTTAGCTAGGGGCTAGCTTTATCAGACAGGCAGGTGCTCTCTGTAGCTCCTCAAACCTCGAGAAATGCTCACATTCTTGTCCTGATACAGAGAAATGCAGGCTGCTCCATTGTTCCCTGTTTCTGTCTCTCCATTTTTCTTCTATTTACTCTTTCCTTCCTCAGATAGGTACAGGTGATAGATCAGGTGTGCTGGATAAGCAGATGTATGGACATCTGGGATACCAAAACGCCAGTCACCCCTTCCCGCAGGCACCTCCCCCTCAAAACACAATTTACAGGTGATTGTCTAAGCATCTCTGTTTTACTTGGCTTGCTATGGGGAAGAAAGGGACTTACCCTTTTGCATGAACACTCTCCATGTGGCCCATGGCTCTGTTTTCCTGTGGTTCTCAAGAGACCACAGATGTGCTTTCTTGAGTAACAAAGAGTAGAGTTTGAGAACATACTTCAAGACTGTATGTAACCTACATATAAACTTACATGAAAATCATTCTTTGTGCAAATTGTAGCAGGAAAAAAAAAGAATTGAAAACCACTGTTGCAGAGATAGGATATATAAATAAACTAGAGATACTGATAAGATTCAGGATCTTATACAAGTACCCTCTTAAGCCTTTTGGGAACAAATAAACAAATATAGTTAATCAGAATAGTACACATTTGTGATTTGCCTCTCCAGCATTTATTATTCCTTTTCCAAGTCACAGCTAGGGTTACTCATACGGCTACATAGGTTATGCAAACTTGAAGGGCAAGGACCAATCATTCACACTGCAGACTGTGTGAATCATGACCCTTGGAGTTGTGCGGGCTTCCACCTGCACAACACTCAGGTAGTCCTGGCCACAGTCCAAATTTCCTTTTGTGATTCAGTGTTCATCCTGTCATAGTCAACATGACCTGATAGGATAGTACCTCTGGCCCGGGGTTAGAGCAAAGGATGAGTCCTAATGTATCCATTCCCCTGGCCCCTTGGTGAGTGTGGGGGGGGGGGGGATGAGAGGCGGGCACATGAACTGAACTTAAACTAGTCCAATCAGAGTGGATCTCAGGTCTCTGGATGGGAATGTATATCCCTAGAACATAATTTTCCAAACAAAAACTGACTTTTTTTCACAACAGTACCTAATGAAGACGGCAATTATCAATTACAGTGTCCAGATGAAGGACTTATGTTTTTTTTCCAAGCAATGATAACGGTATCTTCATTAACATGACTTCCTTGTTTGGTCTCTGTTATGCCCAGCTGACACCACTGAGATTGGGTTACAAAAGGGTCTGGTAAATATGGTTTTAGAAAAAAGGTTTTTTCTGACCAAAATGAAGACTGAACTGGCAACACCACAATCTCTAAGCAACCAGTCAAAGCTAGAATAGGCCAAAATGGATCAGAAATTCTAGATTCCCATCACTGCAGGTGATCAAACCCAGGTCCAATGACTACTTATAAAGTAAGTTGAGAGGACTCAAGCATCCATTGGGAACATGGACTATTATGCTGCCAAGGTGATGTCTTCAATGCAGTCTTTTCTATAGTAAAGATATTCAAACATATGCACACAAACAGAAGCGTGATAATCTAAAAATTAAATAGATTGTGCTATCAATCTACTTCAAAATAGTTTGGAAGCACAAGAATATGAAGCTGTTTTCCTTTTCAGGTTATCATTCAACTAAATTGTGACACCAGTATGTCAAGATTATGAACCAGATTCTTGGGTGGTTTTCTTCACGATTTTGTTGAGATAGTCTACTTCTTTGTGTGTTGTTATTTTTATATGTTACTAATTTTACATTTTATAAAGCCTCCTCCCATATATTTTCCCCATGTAGCTATCTAAAAAGCACATACACAACAGAGTGACTAATTTTTCTTGTCATTTACGTCTTTTGCTTCACCAATTTATTTACAGATTTATGGTTCATTGATTTGCACAGTTTGAAAATTAATGTTAAATCAATACTTTGTATAAATTTATTATGATTTCACTGTAAATTATTTTGCAATACATTGTTTGACTGATGTGATATAAAACTCTATTGTATATAAATGAAAACATTAAGCAAGTTGAGGTCATAAAATCAGCTACAACCTAATATAGCAGCTTACAAGTGAGAAACTATATAGCATTTTTATGTATCATGTGGGAAAACTATACCGCATGGGGGTTTTGAGTATTAATTCTACAGTTGTACTAAATCTAACATGTCAGTCTTTATCTACAATCCAGCCAGATTTAAAGTGCTAAGTTGCTGCTGTACTGCATACTGAATTATCTAAGATAGTAGTGTTCCAGAAAGCCCATCTTTTAAAGCAAACCTAGACCACTTAGCATCTATATATGAAACATGCATATTTCCCATGTACCAATAATATTTATTAAAACATCTATGCATAAAATTAACTAAAAATAAACCATAGACCTAAGTGTAAGAGTTAAAACTATAAAATTGACTAAAGAAAATTGATATAGACTTAGTATTTGTGTCTCTTCAAAATTCATGTGTTAAATTCCAACACTCAAAGCGGTAGTATTTGGAGGTGAAAACTCTGGGAAGTGATTAGGTCATGAAGATGGAACCCTCATCAATGGGATCAGAGCCCTCATAGAAGAGCTCAGAGAGCTCCCTTGCCCCTTCTGCCACATGAGGACACGGTGAGAAACAGCAGTCTATGAACAAGGAAACAGATCCTCATCAGATACTAAATCTGCTAGCACCTTGATCTTGGACTTCCCAGTCTCCATAATAAATTTCTGTTGTTTATTAGCCACTCATAAATATCTACTGTTGTCTATGGTATTTTGCTATGGCAGTCCAAACAGGTGAAATAAAAAATATAGAAGTAAATCTCTGTGCTCTTGGATTAGGCAAAGTCTTCTTACATATAACACCAAATACAAGTGACAAAAGAAAAATTAAGTAAACTGGGCTTTATCAAAATTGTAAACTTTTGTGCTTCAAAGAATACTATAAAAAAAGTGAACTCAAAAATGGGAGAAAATATTTGCAAATAATATATGTATACAATGAGTTTATACATAGAATATATATTTTTAAAACATGTAACACTCAATTTTAAAAAGAGAAATAACCCAATTTAAAAATAGGACAAGATCTGAATAGACATTTCTCTAAAGAAGATATACAAATGTCCAATAAGCACATGAAAATATTCTCAACATTACTGAGTATCAGGGAAATACAAATCAAAACCACAATTAGACACACAGACACTCACCCTGAGAGCCAGGCAGGGCCTGTCGCCTTTGTAGACACTTTGGTCTCGGCACTTGCCTGGCGTGGAGGTCTGCGGGGGCAGGGACCAGGGACGTGGCTGGAGAGCACACAGCAGCCCAGGTCAGCAGTACGCTCACATAGTTTGGGAAAGCCCCTCGGGAGGCACAGGGTCCACTCCTGAGCACTCTACCCCCTGTTGCTTGTTGGCCTAAATAAACTTCCTGTGTCCTGCCAAAAAAACAACAACAAAAAAACCCACAATTAGATACCACTTCACATTCACTAGGATGGCTATAATTAAATAGAACAATCCTCAACAAAATATTGGCAATCCAGCCCTGGCTGGTGTGACTCAGTGAATTGAGCACTGGACTGTGAACCAAAGGGTTGCAGGTTTGATTCCCAGTCAGGGCACATGCCTGGGTTGTGGGCCAGGTCCCCAGCATGGGGTATGCAAGAGGCAACCACACATTGATGTTTCTCTCCCTCTCTTTATCCTTCCCTTCCCCTCTCTGTAAAAATCAATAAATAAAATCCTTAAAAAAATATTGGCAATCCAGATCCAGCAATACATTGAAAAGATCATACACTATGATCAAGTGAGATTTATCCCAGGGATGCAAGGATGGTACAATATTCACAAATCAATAAAAGTAATACACCCTATTAGAAAATGAATAACAAAAACCACACGATCATATCAATAGATGCTGAAAAATCATTTGATAAAAATCCAGCACCAATTTATGATAAAAACACTCAGCAAAGTGGGAATAGAAGGAGCATATCTCAACATCATCAAGTCCATATACAACAAACCTACTGCCAACATCATACTTAATGGGCAAGAACTAAAAGCTTTGCCCTTAAGATCAGGAACAAGACAAGGGTGTCTGCTCTCACCATTCTTATTCAACATAGCACTGGAAGTTCTAGCCACAATGATCAGACAAGAAAAATAAGTCAAAGGTATCCAAATTGGGAAGAAGGAAGTAAAACTGTCATTATATGGAGACGACATGATAGTGTACATAGAAAATCCTATAGTCTCCACCAAAAAACTACTTGTCCTAATAAGTGAATTTGGCAAAGTAGTAGGATACAAAGTCAACATTCAGAAATTGATGGCATTTTTGTACACCAACAGTGTATTATCAGAAAGAGAAACTAGGAAAAAATCCCATGTACTATAGCAACAAGAAAAATAAAGTATTCAACTTAATCAAGGAGGTAAAAGACCTATACTCAGAAAACTATAGAATACTGAGTAAAGAAACTGAGGAAAATACAAATAAATGGAAACACATACTCTGTTCATGGATTAACATCATTAAAATATCCATACTACCTAGGCAATCTATAGATTCAACACAACCCCTATTAAAATACCAATGGTGTATTTCACTGATCTAGAATAAATACTCCAAAAATTTATATGGGACCAAAAAAGACCCCAAAATACCCACTACAATCTCGAGAAAGAAAAATAAAGTTGGAGGGATCCCAACACCTGATGTAAAACTATACTACAAGGCAACTGTAATTAAAACAGCCAGGTACTGGCATAAGAACAGATACATAGATCAGTGGAACAGCATACAGAGCCCAGAATTAAACCCATGTTTCTATGGTCAATTAATATTTGACAAAGGAGGCACGAGCATACAGACAATGGAATAAAAATAGTCTCTTCAATAAATGGTGTTGGGAGAACTAGACTGGTACATGCAAAAAAATGACACTAGACCACCAACTTATACCACACACCAGAATAAACTCAAAATAGATAAAAGACAAATATGTTGAGATACCATAAAGGTCCTAGCAGAAAACATAGGCAGTAAAATTTCAGATACCCCACGTAGCAATATTCTTGCTGATATATCTCCTAGGACAAGAAAAATAAAGGAAAAAATAAACAAATGGGATTACATCAAATTAAAAACCTCTGCACAGCTAACGAAACCATCAGCAAAATGAAAATGGAACTGACTGTACAGGAGAAGATATTTGCCAATGATACATCGGACAAGGGTTTAATCTCCAAAATATATAAAGAACTCATATGACTCAACATCAGGAAGACAAACAATCCAATTGAAAATGGGCAAAGGACCCGAACAGACACTTCTCCTAGGAGGACATACAGATGGCCGATAGACATGTGAAAAGATGCTAAACATCACTAGCTATTAGAGAGATGCAAATTAAAACCAAAACTAGGTATCACCTCACTCTTGTCTGAATGGCTATCATTGATAAATCAACAAACAACAAGTGTTGGCGAGGATATCAAGAAAAGGGAACCCTAGTGCACTGTTGGTGGGAATGCAGACTGGTGCAGTTACTGTGGAAAGCAATGTGGAATCTCCTCAAAAAATTAAAAATGGAACTGTCTTTTGACCCAGTGATTCCACTGCTCAGAGTATACCCTAAGAATCCTGAAACATCAGTTCAAAAGAACTTATGAACCCCTGTGTTCACAGCAGTGCTATTTATAATAGCCAAGTGCTAGAAACAGCGTAAGTGACCATTAGTAGAAGAGTGGATCAAAAAATGTGGCACATTTACACAATGGAATACTACGCAGGAGAAAGAAGGAAGGAACTCCTACCTTTTGTGACAACAGCATGGATAGAGCTGGAGAACATTATGCTCAGTGAAATAAGCCAGCTGGTGAAAGACAAATACCACATGATCTCACTTATAAAAGGAATTTAATGAACAAAATAAACTAATGAGTAAAATAGAACCAGAGACAGGGAAACATGGAACAAACTGACAACAGTCAGAGAAGGGAGAGGGGGGATAGTGGTGGAAAGAAGGGGAAGGATCTAGACAAAGAACATGGACGAATGACCCACGAACATGGACAACAGTGTGGGAATTGACTGTGGGAGCAGGAGGTGGGCTGAGTGGAGGAAGCAAAGGGGGAAAAATTGGGAAAACTGTAATAGAATAACAATAAAAAAATCCTAAAATAAAAAGAAATTCAACCATTAAATATATTTGGTTATTCAATCACTGATAAACTGAAATGGAGTTCTTTTTTCACTAAATATTCTATGAGAAGCTCAAAAAAAAAGAAGAGATAATACTGAGTTGAAGATGATGTAATTGATGGTATTGAGATTCATACTAAATCAGACAAAAACTGTGCTATACTTTAGAGCTTTCATTCCAATGATCAAAGAAAAAATAAATAAATTCACAAATATATTTCAGGCAGAGAGAACAGAAAATGCAATGGTGCTGTTTTGGGCTGATATTCGGCATATTTCTGTGCAGAAAGACCAGTGAGACCAACATGGAATGACTCAATGGGAAGTTATAAGAAATGAAGCAGAGTGGTGGGCAGGGCCAGGTCACATAGATTCATATGCATACTATTAAATTTTTGCTTGTCTGATATACTTAACTAAATATAGACAAAACACACACATACACACACACACCCAAAACACAACTTTTAGTATCTGTAATGTAATCTGTTATTTGCATCCTTGATTTAAAAACCTCATGGTTTGTATTATACAACTATCAAGTACTTTTGAGGACAGGAAAAAGGCTTAATTTTTGACTCATAAAAGACAAATTCAGATAATCAAATGAATAGCCATGTCTTTCACTGAACATGTCATTATATATATGTCATTAACGAAGACAAATCAGAAAATGATTCATGATATATTCTTTCCCACAACTTAGTCCCTTAAAGGAGAGATCTTTTTCATTCACTGCCCTGGGTTTTGTTTCACTTTTTACTTTGTTTGTCTTTGAAAAAATAAGTTTATTATTTAAGAAAAAGAAACTTTCTTGAAAAAGTAGAAATTTGGAACTGGTCAAGTTGTGTG
>VMDR010033634.1:0-11300 GCA_007922815.1 Macrotus californicus
CCTTTACACTTTAGGTAGGGGTCCAAAATGAAATAAACTGCCAAAGATCTCATGTAAACATTGTTACTTCACTGTCCAAGTGTCCAAATAACATATAAAAATTAAGAGTATGCACTTTTTGAGCTCCTAAATCTTCTCACATTTATTTTTATTTCTAGAAAACTTTCCACAGTGTATATTCAAGAAAAATTTATTGAATAAATGAATGAAATTAAATTAAATGTTTGGAATCATTGTTATCATTATTGATAATTGGAATTTATTTTGATCCCATTTTTCTATATTCTTTCCTAAAAGGATTTAAAGTAAAGGCAATTAAAATTTTTTGCTTTTTCACTGACACCTACTTCTTCTCATCTCTGGAGTTAAGTCAGCTTCTGTTCATCTGTGTGCTTGCTTCTCACTCTGGGTGTTGCCGTTTGCTTCACCTGCCACCCTCATTCGGATCCATGCTCCCACGATCACACTCTCTGCTCAGCTCTTCTTCCTGACAAGCTGGTTTGAACTCAATCACAATTCCAACTTTGTTCTCAGTGTCTCCTCTGGGGCACTCTTTCTCAGGTTCCCCATCTATGGCCACATAAAGAGGAAATACCCCTGGAAGTGCACCTTCCTTCTCTTCACCCCTACCTCTCACCTGGCTCCCCCTTCAGGAGAAGAAAGAAGTTAGATAAGCATCTAGATCAGTGCCAGGGATGTAGTCATTCCACTGAATTGAAGGCTTTAGGATAACTTGTTCAAATGGCATCAATTTCCCAGTGGAAATCAATGTAGGAATATGACTCCTCGAGTTATAAAATCTCTCACATATTTTTTGAGTTATACCTGTATCATTTGCCTTCTCCAAAATATCTTACAGAATTTTAGGAACTGCGGTTTTGCAGGGAGAGACTCTATTAGCAACAAACCCAGGGGAGATTTTAACTTTATTCCATAACATTCTACTATGGATACTGACTTAGACGCATTTATTATAAAATTTGCCTAACATACAGCTAGTGAGAAGTCTACCTAGAGAGCTTGCAGTTTATGCCATTTTTAGTCAACACTATAAATCTGCATTTCTTTTTATCTCACCCTATTATTGGCTCCCACAGGAGGCATGGAAAGACAGAAAAAAAAAAAAAGAGGGAGATTAAACTTGCAGGAGTAGTGATTTCCAAAACACATGCTAGCACTTGGCTCTCTGTTGACAGTGTATGGGGTAGGAGTAATGGATGCATCTAAATGCCCCAGTGCCGTACCGCACCTGACTCTAACTTCATCCTGTAACAACTTTCTCTTCACAGTGCACCTCCGCCTCTACTTACCAAAACCCTAAACTCTCAGTCCAAAAGTGTCCACATATGCAAAGACTTTGGTGACTCTCCCTCCACCACACAGTTCCGCAGTGGTTCATGCCAATATTTCTAGGCACTTAATAATAATGTACACTTATATAGCACTCATGTTGGTACTGTTCTCAACACATTATTTATAATAACTAATTTAATCCTCACAACAAACCTATCTGGTAGATACTATTAGCATCTCATTTTATAGATGAGGAAACTGAGGCACAGGGAGGTGAAGTAAGTTATCTGAGATCATAGAGCTAGAAAAGGAGAAGAATCAGGATTAAAGCCAAATAGTCTAACTCTAAAATCTATATTCTTAACTGTTCTATACTCACTCTCAGACGTTAGCTACTTGGAGTAGCAAGAAAGATAAGATATGGCCCCTGACATCGAGGAGATTAGTTTATGGTGTGCAGATAGATAGATACATGAAGTGCTATGAGAAGTATATACTGGTTGCTAGAGCAAGCCTAGGAATTAGAGTAGGTAAGTCTGAAAAGTGAGTTCATAGATGTTAATCAGATGAAGAAAGATATTGCACACAGAGAGAACAGCATGCAAAAAGACATAAAGACATGAACCAGAATGGTCTGCAGAGTCATAATTTACTCACAAAATTATTTTTTAACATTGGCACTGTGCTCAGTTTGAGTTCTGGGAGTGATGAGCAGCAATGGAAGAAGATGTGCCACAGGCAGTTTACTCTTCCTGTGTGTAAAATCCAAAGCGGAACGGCAGGCGGGGTCAGTTTGTGGAGGACCTCCTGTGCAATGTTAAGCAGCTTAAACTTGATCCAACAAGTTATTAGGGGAAACAAATGAGATTTAAGAGAGAGAATGAGAAGACGAATTATATTTGTATATCTAATGCTAGGAAGTGGTCTCTTCCTTCCTATACTTTCACAGTACTTTGTACCTTTCATGTTATTTATCATATATTATCTTGTAATAGAATTAACACTGGATTTATACTAAATACCTCTAGGATTGTAAGCTTCTAATGAGCAATGAACTTGACTGCTGGGTCTTTAGGTCCTCCGTAATGCACAGGACAGAGTGTACTTTATACTCAAATGTGTTCAGTAAATGCTTGTGGAACTGAACTGAATAAAACAGTCTCTATTTCTACACTTGTTTCAGAGCTCCTCCAGCAACCCCCATCTTTCCTTGTCTTAGCAGACTGAGCACAGCCACACAATATTAATGAAAGGGCTGTTCTATATTGGAAGTAGGTTAAGCAAAATTTTCTGGATAATGAGACATCTGACAGTATTAACTCAACCTCCCAGACTGCCTCGCATGCACATGGTCTCTCCTTGTCTAATCACTGCATTCCCAAAAGCCCAGATCATGCCCTGTTGCATAAGAAATGAACAAAAAGATAAAAGTATAATTTTTCAAGATCTTCTGTTGAGTAATTTTCACATCTATAAGAAAAATATTAGATGTACTTGAGCCAGAACATATATATACATATATATATACACACACACACACACATATATATGATCTGCCTTGCTGTTAGCTCAGTAAAATATGAAATTACTCTGTCACACTTAATTTTAAACTGTTTAAGAAACTCACTCTTTATCCTTCTGTTGAAAAATGACCAATATTGGGAAACATAAAAAATAACTTATAGAAATAAGGTATTCAGTTTCCTACATCCCTCTATTTGAAGATAAGATTGTTTTCATATAGTAGTCAAGAGAACCTCTCTGAAGAAATTATACCTTTTTCACCTCACTAGTGAAATAAATTCATTTTGGTATATCAAGCACAACCTTTTGTTGATAGCTTTTTCTGAGCTTGTGACCCAGATGACAGCATTCATTCATAAAGTAACCTAATCACTCCTTCAAAGAACCTTAACAAATATTCCCACAACACCTTTAGTTCAGTTCAACAGACGTTTAATGAAGTGCAATGCTCCTTCTGTAGGGACCTTGAGCATCGCTTAACTTGCTATTATTGACATATCCATCACAGGATGCAAGAACATTGTGGAGATGAGGAGTCGAACAGTGCCATGCATAGAAGGCTGCTGATGCCATAAAACAGTAGTGTCATTTTAGCCTGCACAGGTGAAAAGTAAACTTGCCTGGTGGAGGAACTGATTGGACTTTTTTCTCCGTGGTTTTCATCCTAAGTGCTTTTCCATCCATAACAGATCAGGTGACCCCACTATCCTCTATCATAGCACTTTGTATTTTTCTTCTACCATAGTACTAATTTTACACTTACTTGAAATTTTCATGGGTGCAGTAACCATACACTTCTTTTTGCTCCTCAGCATATGCCAATAATTCAGCAAGGGGTAATATTCAAAAGACTTAGTAATTGCTCTGGTACAGGCACTAATCAATTAGAACGGATGCCTCCTAAGTCACCACATTGTTGTGCACCAGCTTGAAATTAGCTCAGTAGTGAGCATTGGGTAGAGAAATAATTGTTCAGTAAATAGACAAATGGATGAATTAACTAACATATTGGATCAGACCCAGCTTTGATTCAGTTTCAAATCATTTGGTACTTCAAAACTTCCATTCTCTTCAATCAGTAAATCATTTTATTGAATCCCTACAAAGTGGGCACTCTGAACTGCTTAGGGTAATTAGTGGGGAAGGGAAACAGGAAGAAGAGAAAGCTAAATCAAAATAATTCATGCCCTCAAGGTGCTTATAGTCTATCTGGGAGATATAATATCTTCCTAAACAACGGCAGAACAAAATAGAATAAGAAGTAATGGTGGTTTACTTTGGGGGACAACTGAGATTTAAAACGAGATCTGTTGAATGCCAATGTCCACATGTTCCTTCCAGTATAAAACATGGGATTTGGATTCCAGTGGACCTGGGTTTGAACTTCCACTCCATCATCTCCTGGTTGGGTAGGTAACCTAGGAAAAATCACTAAACCATTTTCAATTTTAGTTTTGTCATCTTTGAATTAGGAGTGATAGTGTCTACCTTTCAGACCATGTGTGAGCTTTAAATACATCATTACTATGACGCAACTGACCTTAAACAATGTGGGGGTTGGGGGCACCAATCCCTCACACAGTTAAAAACCTGTGTATAACTTTTGACTACCCCAAAATTTAAGTTATTCCTCAGTATCTGAAGAGAATTTGTTCCAGAACTTCCTGCAGATACCAAAACCCACACACGCTCAAGTTTCTGTATAAAACGGCATAGATCAGTGCATGTGGTTGGCTTTCTGCATCTGTGGGCTCCTAATCACAAATTAAAAACAGTCAAGGAGTTTATTGAAAAAAAAATCTGTGTATAAGTAAACCTGTTCAGGCCAAGCCTGTGTTCTTCAAAAGTCCATTGTATATGTAGCACAATGTGTAGTATGTAGTAGATGCTCATTAGAGATTAAGCTTTTTCGAATATGTAAGTTCAAGGTATCTTATGTGGAAACACTGGAATTATGGTAGTCAGAAAAGTATATTATTTAAGGGAAAGAGAAACTGTTAGTTTTTAAGAATTCATATGACGGTGGGCAAAGGCTTAGGAGCCAGACAGACCCACAGACAACTAGCTAATCCATGACTGCCTTCCATGGTTTGGAGCATATTACCGAATGTACAAAAACCTCTAATTTCCTTACCTGTACATTGGAGCTACACAAAACATCTAGGATTTAAATGAAAGAAGGTGCTTATCCCACAGTAAATGGTCAAAATATGATTTCAAACATGGGACTGGATAAAGGGTCATGAATAGAAATATAAATTTCTCACTTTTGATTTTAAAAATAAAATTCAGATTGATAAGATTCTTACTTAACCTGGAACATACTTTCTGCCAACAATTTTTTTATTAAGCTATGTGATACGATGATTAATTCCATTGGGAAATGAGATGAATTAAATGCTGACTAGAGGCTGCCTGTGCAGAAAAGTTAGACCTGAAAGGGAGTTAGGAGACGTTAAAAGCATTGTTTGCACAAGAGTTAGTTGTACCCTGGTCCCCAAAGTAGGCAGCTTAACCTTACATGATGGGACTGTGGGATCTGGAGAACTGACCTATGGTAGGTACACATGACTATGAGTTCCTCTCCCTTGAGCCTTCCCCTGAAACCCTGGTTCTTCTGTGACAGGCCATCTACTACATGAATTGTCAGGAGCAACCCAATGCAGGGCAAACCTATGCCTGCATCAGAAAGAGAGAGCTTGCCCTGGCTGGTGTGGCTCAGTTGGTTGGAGCATGGTCCCGTAAACTGAAGGGCTGCTGGTTTGATTCCCTGTCAGGACACATGCCTAGGTTGTGGGTTTGGACCCCAGTTAGTGTGTGTACTAGAGGCGGCCAATTGATGTTTTTTCCCTCCCTTCCCCTTTCTCTAAGTATGTCTTTAAGCGAGAACAAAAAAAAAAAAAAAAAAAAGAAGAAGAAGGAGCTGGAGTGACGAAATAAGCACAGGAAGATGGAGGACTCACTTTAAGTCTCATGCCCTGCCGCTTCTCAACAATGCTGTCTTGGGCGGATTAGCCTATCCATGCCACCCTCCTTTACTTCATCTGTGAAATGAGAATTTAGGTGCATATCAGCCTAACAACTTTCAATGCACATGTATTTATAAAATATGAATAAAGTTATGCACAAAGGGAAAGCCCACACACAGACCACTGCTGCCCCACCTCAAGATGTCCACCGCTCATTTGTGGCTACAGTCAGTCCACAGTCTCCACAGGGGCTTGATTGCGGGACCCTGGGGCATACCAACATCCAAAAGCATGCTCAAGTCTCTGATATAAAGTGGCAACGTATTTGCATATCTCCTACACACACCCTCCTGTATGCTTTAAAACATCTCTAGATGACTTGTAATACCTAATGCAATGAAAACGCTGTGTGAATCACTGTAGTCTATTGTTTGGGTAATATTGATGAGCACCATGTACGACCTACTTACACAGTAGACATCAAAAACAACATAACATTTTAAAATGCGCGTGGTCTGCGGTTAGTTGGATCCATGGACATGCACAGGGAGGGCCGCTGTGTTTTGATCCGAGCTGTCACGTTTTTTCAGGGCTTATACTTAGTTGCTGTGGCCTTGCTGATTTTAAGATATTTTTAAAGCATTGCTACCTGTCATGAAACAATGTAACGTGACAGTGCCCGTTAAATGTGAACGCAGTAGTGAAGCTTATTTTTTCATAAATATGTGTGTTTGGTTACTTGTCCAACGTCACTTCAGAACTGAAGTGAATGGAACTTTGAAATAGCTTAACCTGTTTGATAATAGTCTTTAAAATAGTCATTGCCTGGCCTTCCTAACAGGGCCACGCAACAAATAATCGTAGAAATGCTTGGCAAACTAAAAAATACAATAAAGACATTATTCATTGATGTATGTATACCATGCAAAACAGTGCTAGACAAATTCATTGTTATAGAGGAAGTAAAAGCAGCCAGAGACAAAAATTAGGCACATCTATTATAGAGCCTACGACAGATGATAAATAGATAGAACTTCAGGGGACAAAACACTTTTCATAGAATTACTGGAAATGAGATGAGTCTGTTTAAAATTTATGCAGGGTCTATATGAAGAGCTCTCTCTCTTCTGTTGTCTGAATTTCTGAGTGCTGGCCTGTGCCACTGCAGCAGCTGATAACTCTCCTCATGTTCTTCAGAGATTAATCACCAAATCTGCCTGGCTGTTCCATCTGTTGTTTGAAACGATTTGATACCCTTTTTACATGGAGGGACACCTTTTCAGGTGTGCAGTCCTATGACCTTCCATGGACTTTTAAAGTGATGTAACCATTGCTATAACTGATCAAGATACAGAACGCTGTTGTCCAAGTTTCTCTCGTATCTCTCTGTGATCTACCCCCGTGCCAACCGCAGGCCTTGGCAGCCACTGATGTGATTTCCGTCCCTGAAGCTTCCCGTCCCTTTTCCATAATGTCATAGTCATGTAGTCACATCATATGTGGTCTCTTTAAGTCTGCGTCCTGTCAGTGAGTGAAGTGCACCTGAAATTCATCCGCGCTGTCATGTGCACCCATCGTTCCCTCACTCATAGTGCAGGGAGGTGTTCCATTGCGTGGGCGCAGCACCGCTCTCTATTACTTAGCTGATGGATATTTGGGGTTTCCGGTTTTTGATGATTATGAATAAAACTACTGAAAATATCTGTATGCAAATGTTTGTATGGAGATATAGGTTCCATTTCTTTGGATGAATGCTTAAGAGTGGAAGTGCTGTGTTGTATCATAAGTTTATGTTTAATTTAATTTTATTTTTCAAAATGTGTTAAAAGATTTTATTACTTTATTGTTGTTCAGTTACAGTTGTCTGCATTTCCCCCCCAGCACTCCCCTTTATGTTTAATTTTATAAAAACCTGCCAAACTATTTTTCAGAGTGGCTATACCATTTTTGTTCCTATCAACAATGTGTTTGTATTTTGATTATTTCACATCCTCATCAACATTTTATATGGTCACTTGTTATTGTTGATTTTTGAGTCATTCTAATGGGCACATTAGAGTCATTCTAATGTGGTCACATTTTCTGTGGTTTTGATTTTCTTTTACATTCTACCCCAAAATATTTCACATTTTTAAGATGTTTGTCTATAGTTTCTATCACTGAATTTAGAATAAGCAATATCACTGCTGCAAAAATTGTGAGTGGATTTAATAAGTTTCTTCTTCCAGGTACATACATCTATCTCAGTGGCCGCCGGAATGATCCAATTTTATGCTCAGCTTCACGTGTGCCATTATCGTTTTTGCCCACTAGATGGCAACGGATCAACTGCTTGGAGCTGCTAACCAGCCAGAAAGGAAATTGTGTGATAAAAGGCTGAAGAGTCAAGCTATGAGTTGTGAAGTGCTTTACTCCATGATTGTAAAATAAATTATAAAAAGACAACACTTCACTGACTGCCAAGTTAGAGCTCATCATAACCTAATGTGTGTGCTTTCTAAATCATTTCAATCTAAATTTGGAACCACCAAATGTGGATAGAACGCAGCATGAAAAAATACAAAACAAGGTGTCTTTTGAACATAAATCAGTGAAATGTAGTAATTCCTTGTAGCAGACATCATTCAGAACCCTGAACTAATTTCAGACAGCATGTACTTTTCAAAAATATGATGTTTATAAGTTTTAATATGCCACACTGACACGTCTTCTAGAATAGCTGTAGGTAAACTGAGAAGTTAGAGGACATTTTTTTGCATGTTTGTTGCTGTTATTTTAACACATAGAGGGCCCTTCTCTGTGCTCATTTCATTCATTAATCAAATGTGTTCTAAGTTCCTCTTACATCCCAAGTTCTGTGTTAGGACTGCTAAGATGAAAAAGACCCAATCCATGATGATGATGATGATGATGATGATGATGATGATGATGATGATAGCAATTGTTCTTTAAGTACCAGGAGTTACTCTAAGACATTTATAAGCATCATTCTACTTACCCCTTCTTGTCATAGGCGTAGGGGATATGATTGCTCCTATCTTACACATATGAAGACTGAGGCTCTGTGCCAACTTGGGTAACTATGGTTGAGATAAAAATAATTTCAAGACATATTTAGGTTAAGAGTGTGCTGGATACGTCATTTGAGAGTCAGTCTTTGCAGCCATGCGGCATGGAGGCAAACCAGATATTTTTACACTCTCTGTACAGAGTAACATTCAGCAGCCGAGGGCTTTCAAGCCAACCCTTGCAAATTCTACAGTGATCACTGAGCACAGATGGCAGAGGGGAGAGGCTAAGCCCATAGCTGGACGGAGGACAGATCAAAGATGCAAGGGACATACCAGAAATACCAGTGAGAGTCCAGACAGGGCCGCATCATCAAGCTCTATTCATGCCAAAAGAAGATGCTGGGAATGTCACAAGCCACATTCTCTAGTTATGGGTACCAGCATGATTCCTAGAAACCAGACACAGTACTCCTGTGGGCATCTGCAGAGCATCAGAGACTACAAACACTCATGAGGTCTTATTGCTCACTCCCATTACCACGAGAACTTGTACTTTCCCCCACCTTCAGATACCATCCTCAAGATGATAGAGAGGGGAAGATAAAGGCTTTTGAGAGGAGAGAAATATAACTCAATTTAATTTTTATCCCAAATGCCATTGTTTAAATACATCAGCATACACATTTAAGTTCTTAACCTTTTGGCAGTCAAAGATGACTTTGAGGATCAGTTGAAAGTTATAGACACTCACTCTCAATAACTCCCCAAGCCCCTATCCCCAGCGCACGCGCACACACACACACACACACACACACACACACACACAGAGGGTTTGGAGAATAAAGGAGGTGCAGTCATCAACTCTGAGAACCCATGAATCCTAAGTTAAGAAATCCTAGTGGTGGAAATGGCACTACACTTGAGTTTTGATATAGCCATGCATCAGCCATGTGACCTTGGATAAATAAACTCTTCTCTCTGAATGTCAGGTTCCTCACTGTGTTTGTTGAATGACTAATAAATGAAAAGATGGGGCAGAAATGACTATATAATTTTTAAATTTTATCTTCTATACAATCATTTACACAAAGTTCTATAATATATGAATCTACCTATAATCCTATGTGGTCCTCCATAGTTATTTTGTATCTGTCATCAACAGCTTCTAATTGTCCCCATAAGAGATCCCCCCTTTTTCTCCATCCCACGAGCATCAGCATCCCTCTGGGGTGGTCCTAATGCTCACGTATGAAGAGCTGCAACAGCATTCTATGTTACCCTGCTGCTTCAACCCTTAGTTCTCCTCATGCATGAAACACACTATTCTCAACCCACTGCTTCTTCCTATAATTCTCCTGCTTAAAACTCTAACTAAGGCTCTCAATTGCATAAGAGATCTAAAGCTTGATGGTCAAAGTCTTTTTTTAAAATCAATTGGTCTTACCTTACTTAATCAATCTTACTTCCTCATCTCCAGTCAGCTAAATCTTATCACTTAGAGGAAGATTTCACAGAAGAAAAAATAGTGATGCTTGGAATGCTTAGCTCAGCCACTTACTAGCTATTTTCATCTTGGGCAAAGCACTTATTCTATCAGGGCCTTAGTTTTTTCAACTCTTCTTTTTCTTTTTTATTGAATTTATTGGGGGCGATATGGGTTAATAAAATTATACAGGTTTCAGGTATATAGTTCTATAATATATCATCTGTATATTGTATTGTATGTTTACCACCCCCAAGTCAAATATTCTTCCATCAACACTTATCCACACATTCTCAATTCTTAAACAAAGAAGCCAGGCTAGAAATTGTCAAGATTTTTTCCAGACCTGATATTCTGACTCTATGACACTGCGCCCCTTCCATGCGATACTCGTTCCACGGTGGATCTTTGTTCCCACAGTGCCCTTCTTTTGCCAGAAGAAACATTTTCTGTTCTCCAAGGTTCAACTTAGGCACTCCCATCAATGAAATCTCCCCAGTTCCTGAGCCTTTGAGAAGGGTTTCATTCTCTGAGTTCTCATGGCATCTAAATGCCATGCTAATCGATAAGAGTATTTTGCAATGATATCCAATGATAATAGTTTAGCTTTAATAGGTTTCCACACATACTATTTCACTAGATGTTCTCAAAAGCCTGATAAAGTAATTACTATTCCTACTCAAACTCAGAGAAGCTAAGTGACCAGCTTAAAAATTCTGAGCTCTAAAGCAAATGACCTAAGGTCAGAATTGAAATCTAATTTCTATTTTAAAATTTTATCTTCAGCCCTGGCCAGGTTGGCTCAGTTAGTAGGACATCGTCCCACAAACTGAAAGGTCATAGGTTCGATTTTCAGTCAGTACACATGCCTAGGGTGCACGTTTTGTTCCTGGTTAGGGCATACATGAGAAAAGAAACCAGTAGACGTGTCTCTCACATTGATGCTTCTCTTCCTTTCTTTGCTCCTCCCTGCCCCTGTCTAAAATCCATAAGCATGTCCATAGGTGAGGATAAAAAAAT
>VMDR010033635.1:0-11301 GCA_007922815.1 Macrotus californicus
TCAATTGACCATATATATATTTTTGTGCTCTGTTTGTTTGTGTTTATGTACATATACACATTTATATTTTATTTTGCAAATGCCACACTATCAATTACTGCAATGTAGAAAGGCTTTAAATTTTTTTTATTAAATTCATTGGGGCGACATTCGTTAATGAAATTATATAGGTTTGAAGTATAAAATTCTATAACACATCATCTGTGTATTATATTGTGTGTTCACCACTCAAAGTCAAGTCTCCTTCCCTGATCATTTCTTTCTTCTTTACCCTCTTCTTGCTCACCCTACCCCCCTTTCCCTCTGGTAATTACCATACTGTTTGAGTCTACAAGTGTTTTTTTCTTTGCTCAATCCCTTTAGATTTTCACCCAACCCCCCAACCTCCCTTCCCCCTGAGAGCTGGCAGTCTAGTCTCTGTATCTATGAGTCTGTTTCTATTTTGTTTGTTAGTTTGTTTTGTTCATTAGGTTCCACATATGAGTAAAATCCTATGGTATTTGTCTTTCTCTGACTGGCTTTCTTTCACTTAGCATAATACTCGCCAGGGCCACCCATGCTGTCACAAAAAGGAAGATTGTCTTCCTTTTATAGCTAAAATCATAATCAGAGTCTGTAAGTAGATAACCCTCCCATCCAGGTGATTGTCCCCTAACTATGTTGTGTATAAGATTCTAATCCCAGAATTTAGCACAATAGTTGGTGAGAGTAGCAGCTCAATGCACTAGAACAGTGATTGTCAACTAGGGGGGATCTTGCTTCCTGGGGGACATTTGACAATGTCTGGAGACATTTCTGCTTGTCACAGCTGGAGAGTGGAGGAGGGGAGTATGCTACTGGCATCTAGTGGGGAGAGGCAGGGATGCTGCTGAACATCTTACAATGCCCTTTGCAATGTCTGAGCTGTGCTTCACGTACCTGTCAGAGTGGTGTATTTCCCTCAACGCCTTTGGTGGATGCTGGTTTCCATGGTGCAGTCAGGGATATATCAGGGAGTCAGGCCTGCCCCAACAAACTGCTGGCCACCTGGAAAAAGCCTCTTGGGAGCAATAGTGCAGCAGGAACCCAGAGGCGGCTCTGGGCTTTAGGAGTGTCTCAGGGATGGGATTCCCCATGAAAAGGCCTCAGTATGCCAGAGCCATCCATGCAAGTGGGGCAGCCTTTCAGAAACGTTGCTCCTTGAACTCTGCTCACCTTTTAATTTCTTCTTTGACCTCTACTAATATCTCAAATTTCTCTCTGCTCTGGTTCTTTGAAGATCAAAGATATAAAAAATGAGGAGTGGAAAAGGCACTGGACAAATTGGACAAGTGTCAGTCAGGTCTTACTTGCATATACTTTATTGATTTATGCAAATGGCAGGGGTCCATTATCAAGAATGCAAGCAGTGCAGACAAATGAAAAGAGACTAAAATCTCCTCAAAGCTACCACCCAAAAATAACCAGTGAACATTATTACAGACGTAGTCTTCTGTTTCCATGTGGTCGGAGGGATGTGAGCAAGGACAGAATGCAAGAGAGAGAAGGGTAAGGAGATGGATGGATGGGGACAGGGAAGTGAAGGAACTTGCCTTAGTTGATGCAGCTGTCTCTGGCCCTCATCACCACAGGGTGCAATTCCATGGTAAGGGCTAATTAAAATAAAAAGTAAAATTGTGATGACTCATTCAGATTTAAAATAATGTTTATTTAACTCATCATTAATAATGGAACTGGTAGGATGCTAAAACTCGTTCAAAGAAAGATCCAAAGAATAGACAGATCCATCAGTCAGGAAAGTGAAGGGGGAAGGTGGAGAGAGGAAGTAGGACTTGTCCCTTTACTGAGAAAAACACCCAATTGCATGTCTGTAGAAAAAATTCTTTTGCATCCCAATTAGTCACCTACAGCTTACAAAGCTGTAAAATTGCTCAAAGGCAATGAGAGACTAGAATCAGATCATCCTGAGGAATATGAGCAAAACACTGCAGAATTTTCCTTTGGAGACATCTAGTAATCTATTTTGCTTCCTCCAAGTTTCCTTACCTCAAGCCCAGGGCCCTTTCCTCCACATCACGCTGTGTAGTCTCCCGAGGTTTCTACCTCTCATCCGCGTCACAAGGAGGTTTTGAGCACTGCATGCATAACTTCGAGAGTGAGAAAGCACTGAAAGATGTCTTTGTACTTTCATATTTTTTCATTCTTTATTTTTACAAGATCAGGTACTTTATTCTAAGAAGTGAAAATACATTAAAATATATTAATATAATAATTTCTGCACTATGCCCCCTGCCCCTGGGGGAAACATAGAGTCAATGATCTATCCATCTATACTTTTCTCATGTTTCAGCAATTGTACGTAAACATTTACAAACATAAACATGGGAATTTTCATTCTGAGAGTTTACATGAGTGGGAAAGTATTGTACACCTAGCTGTGTCTTGCTTTGCTCACTGGACAGGGCACACTGAGGCTGTGTCAGAGGCACTGATGTTGATCGGTTGCATTCATGGAAATAGCTGCAGGACATGCCAGGACGCAGTTGCCGCCCTCCCAGCCTCTGATTTCTGGCACTGAGTGAGGAGGAAATGTAAACAGTTGTGGAATAGGAGAGGAGCTATCCTTCTTGCTTTCCTTAGGCACAGCTGGGAGTGGGGAAGGAGGACAGTCCTTGTCATTTAAATCGAGCCATGGTGGTGGGGCAGTGCTGACATCTTTGTCTAGCGAGACTACGTACCAGCACCTTCCAATCATGACGGTGTGCTGCGATCAGTGAGGGTGTGCGCAGGGAGCACTACTTGTCAGTTTTAAAGAAAATAACATTTCCTTAGTAATAAAAGCCAAGTAATGTTCAAAGAAAATAATACATTTACTATTGGGAAAAGGAGTTTTCCTACCCCACCTCCTAAGGAACACCGCGAATCTCACACAGTCTTAGGACATCAAGGAGTGCGCACTACCTGTAGCTGTATACAGATACAAAGCTGAAACTTGTTTGTGTGTTAACAGTGATTAGAAAGAAACATCCTTGTTATTCATAGGAATTTATGTTACCTGGAGCCAAGAAAAAAATGCCTGCTAATGGAGTAGGAAAGAAAAGGAGTATAAAAAATCATTTCTGAAAAAGATGCTATGAAATTTTACTGTCTTTGTAAGAAAGGAGGCAAACTCTTTGAGTGCCGTGGTCTTGTTCACCTGGAGGATGCAGGAACCAGGACCCTGAGTGCAGGGAAATGTCAGTAAGAAGGGGCTTGAACCAAAGGGTACTTGAAGTGCGTATACCTCCCTGTCCCTGGGCCTCGAGCTTGCCGCTTTAAAAAGCCCGCCCCTTTACACTTTCCAGGGCTACATTTCTGTCCAAGCTGGCTTCTTGCTTTAATCAATTCACACGTGTTTTGTTGACCATTTACTATGTGCCAGGAGTTCTGGTGGTTATGACTTGCAGATATGGTAAGCTCCTTAAAGGCAGAAACCATCTTGTTTATGACAAAGGGCATAAAAATAGAAATAATATACAAGGCAGCATGCAAGTGATTTTTAATGATGAGTGAAGGCTTTGCTCTTCTGAAAAACTTTGGAAGTTTTCAGCTAAAAGAAATTCTGGGAGGGAGAGAGTGTTTTGTGTGCAGCAGGGGCTTAGTATATGTATGAGGTTTAGAGAGGCTCCTTTGAAACTGGGGTCTCAGAGAAGGTCTCAGTGAGCCAGTAAGTTGTCATGGTGATGAAAATAATAGTAATTAGGATTGTGATGGGAATGGTAAGAAGAGCTTGAATTTATTAAACATATCCTTTTACTTAATCCTCCCAACCACCGTGGGAGTTAGGTATTTTGATTATTCCTATTTTGGAGCTGAGAAGAACTGATGCCTCGGCCCGTTCCGGGTCCAAGGGAGAGTGTGGTAGAGTGACTGCAAGCTACTGGTTCCAGATGACAGGAACACACACCTGGAGGTGAGAAAGTGGAGTCTCTGATTTGTTGAAACTGTGGGAGAACACACACCATGGGCCACCGTGGGGTGTCTCAGCAAAAGGGCGTTAGAGAGAACCATTGTAGGATTTGGAATTTATATGGGTGAATTGGGGGAGTGTCAAAGAAAGAGGAAGTTCTCCCTTGATTGAGCAATTCTATGCTTGATTAATAAATCTTATCTAGAAGCAGGGCAGACTAGAAAGAATAACATTATAATCGGTAAAGCAATAGCAGTCCGTTGGTTAGCCCAGGGCTTGCTGCTTTGTGTGTCTGTGAGATTGTTTGTGACCACGAGGAGAACAACCTGATTTTTCTGTAAGCATCAAATTACTGATTCTAGATTCAGTAATTCTAGATTACTAATTCATAGATTACAGATTACTGTAAGATATGAGTTATTGGATGTTGGAGCTGCCATTTTGCTTTCTAGTCTTTCAGTGGTTCGGGCCAGGGACTGAGCCAGTTGACTTACCTTTCCTTGTCTGTCCAGTGGACCTATCATGAGGATTCATTGTCACACTGACAAAGGACCGGGTACCCAGCCCATAAAAGGCTCTCCACCATTGAGTTTATTCCTGGAGGAGGGTGACCAGGGATGGCTGGAGGCTGGATGGGATTTCTCAGCCCTCAGAAGATGGGCAAGGGCTTCTGGCTGCAGAAATGCAAGCAGGAGGAGAAGCAGGAAAATGGAGAAAATATTATTTCCCCTAAAATTCCCACTAATTGGCTTGACTCACATTTTAACTTCTTTTGGAGTTTAGGAGCTGTGTTCAATCAGTCTTTTTTTCTTTCTTTCTTTTTTTATTTCAGAAAAAGAGCAAAGATATCCTCGTGATTTCCCCAGAAATCCCCTCTTTGTTATTTGCTTATAGAGAGGAGAGTTTTAGTCTGTTAGCCCTTGGACACAAACTGTTTTTCAAGAAAAGGTGTATTCTTTTTCTTTCCGTGGAAGATGTTGGTGAACTAAAGCTGAGCTCACCACCTAATCTTTTTCTTTCCAATAGTTACAGACAACATGTATTCCTAAGGACCATGGAAAGCCCTGATGCAGCAAAACCCTTGGCTACATAATTAATTTCCAGCATATCAGCTGGTAAGTGAAGCACAGCAAGAGTTGCAAGGAAATAATTTCTTTCCGATCTGAAGATAGGAAGAAGGAAGAATAGCTGTTCAGTTTTAAAGTGGATCTTATTTGTTTTTAATGAGTAAATCCAATAAACAGCACTGTTAGATGATTCTTTTGGACATTTCTAGTTAAGGGTGAGTCCACAGTATTAAACACCCCCAAGTGATTCTCAGGTAGGTCGGGAAGGGTGTACTTCCACTGTCCGAAGGTGGACACATTTTATCAGAGCCGCTATTACTGCGTCAGGGAAAACAGGGCATTTTGCCACTTTAGAGGCAATTGCTGTTCTTAACAAATAATATTAAAGGAAATGACAGTGTTTAGCAACATCAGCAAAATGAGAACTGCAAAAAAAAAATTGCAGTATGCTTTCTGATGACCAATTTTTCCTTTCTAAAGAGAGATGAACTTTCAACATAAAAATACTTTCACAACAGCAAAGAAAACCCTGGATAGACAAATCCCAGTGTTCCCTGAGTACTGATTTTTTACTCATAAGATGATATCTAGACCAGTTCAGATAAGGAAGAAAAGGAGAAAGGGGGGCTTTTCTGGAGGTTTTAGGTTGCCCTGCACCCTAGGACTCAGGAGCCCTTTAGCAACGATTTGTGTCTTTCGGATAGACCAACTTGGCAAAGAAACTTGCCCAAGGTTGGATTTCTCTTCCACGAAATGGCGATAATAGCTTTCTTATCATGTTCTTGCTGTCATGAAGGGAATTTGAGATTTGGGGTCTGTTCGTCTCCAGAAAAGTTTTCTTTTGTTCATCTATAGTTGCATCTAGCACTTTCAAAATCTTCAAAAATTCACATACCTTTTATACCATATAAGCTCAGTGATTCATATTACAGCTATGGAAATTAAAATCCAAAGAGATAACCAAATTACCCAGGGTTGACCACAAAGTATCTGTGTAGGATGTCAAGATTCAAGGCTTGCCATTTTTTATTCTATTTACATGTCATATTTATTAAGGTTTAATTTTGTTGTACATTTTAAATTGGTTTAACTATGATTTATGATTATAACCCAGAATCAATCTAATGACTACAGATTTACTTGAAACTTGATATTTTTGGTTACATTTTTTTTTAAAATAGGAGTCTCTGTGCTAGACAGGCTCTAAGCAGGGAGCACAATGTACCATTAAGTGGAATTGCAATCAGGTAGGGCTGAACAAATACACCTTAGCAGCTTTGTTAGTTGGTCCCTTTTTGGTTGCTAGTGACAGTAACTTAGCTCTGTCATTATCGCCCCATGTCTCTGTGGGAGCTGCAGAATGCAGCAAAGCAGTAAAGCTTCAAGGATCACTGGAGCTTAGTCCCCAAATATGCTGGTGAGAGCAACGGAGGGCCCCGGGCTTTGGAGTCAGACAGCAGCCTTGGGTTCAGCATCTGCACTGCTAACTCTATGTGTGAGCTCAGCTTGGCTGAGACATCTCCCGTGTTCATTTCCTTCTGTAAAATGGAGGTCACAGTTATGTCCTCATAAAGTGGGCATATGATGAGATAAAATAGCACTCTGGAATTAAAGAACATGCAGGGCTGGAGGCCTGGGAAGGTCAAGGGAGACCCGCATGCCCAGTCTCCTCTCTGCACTGTGAAAACAGCAGTGTTGGGAATGGAGGACATGACTCAAGGTCACACCTCCCATGTACTCTTTTTGTTTTGGTCTTTGTTGCAGCATCTCAGCAGCCACGTGGTTTTCTTCTGGTGTTGTGGGGGGGGGGGGACAATTCCTTAAACCTGGAGGTTCCAGCAAACAGTAGGAGAGGTGGGAAAATCCATTTTCACAGAAAAAGAGAAATGCTGTTGGATGAAGGTGACGATGTATAGGAAGATGCCCTGACTCCATAGCTGGGAAGCCGGGAGGCTTTGTGAGTATTTTACCCTCAAATGGGAACAGATGTAAATGACTAAAAAGTGCCGCAAGAGAGGTAGAAAGCTAAAATACAGTAGAATTCAGAGTTGAAAATTAAGAATTATTTTCTTTGCAACTATTTTCAACCTCCAGGGGACAAATCCACCTAGCCTTTTATGCATAAAGATAGAACAAAATATTTCCAATTATTTTTATAAAAAAGAAAGCACTAACTCTAATAATATAAGGGCCGAGATTACACACACACACACACACACACACACACACTGTTTTCACTTGGGCATTTGTAGTCATCATGGCACAGAGAATCCAGCAGTATTTTAAGAGAAGAATCACCATGACAAGGTAAGGTTTATTGTAGGACTTTATTAATTATTTAATACTAGTAAGTCAATATATTTAATTTATTAACAGCAAAGGAAGAGAACCAGTGTAACTGACAGATGCTGAAAATACATTTGATAAAAGTTAACTTCCATTCCTGATACAAAAACTCTCATTAAAATACCAATAAATAGATAAGCTTGTAGCTTTAAACATGTGTTTATAACCCATGGCTAGCCTCATGCTCGGTGATAAAACTCCCATTGAAGTCAGAACCATAAAATGAATGTTCACTGTGGTAACTATGATCTGGTAGTGTGTTCCTCCTGGCGTGCCAATTCTACTAGAAAAAGAAACAAAGTGAGGAGAGCAGACAATATGATTTGCAGACTGTGAAATACTATGATGCAAGAAGAAGACAGTAGGGTTCTCCATATGCTGACTTGTAAAGGTCTATTCCACATTGTGGGGGGGGGGGAAGTAGGAAATGAACAATAAGTAGAATGTGGTGTTGTTTTTTGAAAAGTAGAGTATGAGGGGAGACCCCCAAAACCCCAGAATTTTTTTAGAAAAATTGTGTATCTGTTTTTACATGTTTAAACTTCAGTCACCTTCAAAGTGTTCTCCATTTGATGCAGTACACCTATTGAGATGTTTTTCCTACTGCTCAAAACAGTTTTGGAACTTGTGGATTTTGCTGCATTTTAGTGCTTGTGCTGTCTTTTTGTTTCATCTCTTCCACATTGGTAAAACAGTTCCCTTTGAGGACTTTTTTCACTGGGGAAACAACAAAAGTCGTTTGGGGTAAGATTGGGTGAATAGGGAGGGTGGGGCATGGGGGTCATGCCACTTTTGGTTAAAAACTGCTGAACACTCAGTGTGGTGTGGGCAGGTGCACTCGTAAATCACCCATCATGAAATGGGCAAACATGTTAAAAGAGTCTCAAAAAAAATTCACTGAAGCTGAACGCAGCCTCTCACAACACCACCAGCTGGTCCACTGATGCAGAAGGGCTCCTAGAACACTCCCCTAGTGGGGGAGGCCTGTGCTACAAGGAGCCCACCCTCCAGAAGATAATTCTGGTTTATTTTGGGTCCCCCCTCTGCATGAGTATGTGTATGGAGGTGAAATGCATAGAAAAAACTCATGAATTTTACTTAGCAAAGTAATAGTAACTCTTTTGCTTTTGGCTTATAGGTCAATCTCATTTCTTCTTTGTGCCTTTTAGGAATTGCTCGACTTCTTAAAAAAAATAAGTAAGTAAATGTTAAAGGTTAAAGGCAGTTTGATTTTAAATCCTATTCTCTTAATCATTCCTCTATTACTTTTATTATTAGAAAGAAAATGCTGTTGCTATTTCCAAAACACAAACATATGTTTTACACACACACACACACACACACACACACACCTGTTATATATAAGATATATGGGTATAATATGTATTTATATATAAAATGGTACAAACATTTATATGGGTAAAAAGGAGATTGTACAAGTATATACATAAGTATATATATGTATAAATACACAAATATGAAATATTTCAAATTATCACATAATAGCATACCTAGCACATGGTGAACAAATATACTTATTGACCTTTGTGAACCCTCCCTACCTGGTGTGTAAGTAAGGACTGTGCTTATTTAGTTTTGTTTGTCCTTCCAGCAAGCGGGTGTCCTTCACGGAGCATTAATATTAAACAGAAATATTTTATACATGCTAATATAATAAACAGTAGAAAACTGAATCGCCCCGCACGAGCAGCAGGGCGCTCTCCTGCGATGCCCCTGTGGCCCTCTGTGCTGAGCAGCGTGCTGGTCTGCGGCCTCCGTGTAGATGAAGACACTGGTGGGGTCGGGAGGGCCGTGGACTCAGGGCCTGGCACTGGGTGGGAGAAGCCTTGAGAGAAGCTGACTTTCAAATGTGGAAGGACTTGAATTTCCTCTTCGTGAAACTCTGGCCCCTCTGCTCAGGGCTGTGAGGAGGACGGTGAGCATGTGGGCAGGCTGTGGGGTGGGCGACTGCCACGTAGGCGACCCAGATGGCACCCACGGCCGGAAGGCCTTTGCCGTGCCGTCTGGAAGATGCCAGTTCACTTGTGTTCAGCTAGAACACAGCCTCTGCGTCTTTCCACAGGCTGGTGCCTGAGCTCGAAGGCAGGAAAAGGCCTGTGCTGAGGCAAGAGCTGGCCGCAGAAGAAAGTAGATGCCCCTGTAAACGGCACCTCCCATGTGGTGCCAGGAAAGAGGTGGCCAAGCCTCCATGGGTTGAGTGGGAGGCAGCACTATGAGTGTGCCCCCTGCAGCCACGAGGGTGTCTACACGGCGCTGCTGCTACTCAGGAGCCTGTGCAGAGCCGGCGCAGCATGAGTGGCTGTCACGGGAATGGGCAGTCGGAAAGGTGTCTTTGCAGTATGGTAGGACTTCTAGAGCTTTGCCCTCCCCTTCCCACTATGCCCACCACTCACTTAGTATCCCCCATCTCTTCTTAGGACTCAGTGTGTTGTCCTGGCTGGTTATAGGGACCAGATGAATCTCTCTTGTTAGTTTTTGGATGCCCAACTCTTCTTTTATAGCTTAACCTTGCCTTCCATTGGATCTAGGCTTTGGCCTCTTCCCATCCTTAAATCTTCTTGTCTCATCTCCCACTCCTTGTTGTTACCCTGACTCAGGTCTCCAGCTTTGCATGGAAGAACTTGGTGAGTGAAGACGAAGGCTTCTTTTTTGGCAGGGACAGTTGTGGGGTGGGAAGGGAGAGAGAGAAACTGTGATGTGAGAGAGAAACATCAATTGGTTGCCTCTTGCACATGCCTGACTGGGGACTGAACCCGCAACCCAGGCATGTGCCCTGACCAGGAATCAAACCCATGACCTTGTGGTTCACGGGATGATACTGAACCAACTGAGCTACACTGGCCAGGGCAGGACAAAGCCTTCTTCATTTGTCACAGCACACTGAGAAGAAGTCAGAGTGTTCCCTCCCCTCCCCATCCCTGGGTATTTTCATATATTGCCCTGAGCTCTGGATTAACTTGAAATACTAATTGGTAATGGAGGAATTTCAGGCAGGCTACTGAGGCAGATGGATGGATGGGCAGATTTTATTAGCATTCTTTAAATCAATGAGATAAGTGACCCCAATGTGCATTTTACCATATGGAGGACACACGCAAATCATATTTGTTCCTTGAAGGAGGTAACAACTCAGTTAGGGACATAGATCATAAACATGGAGTAAAAATATAGTAACACAGGATTTAAAAAATGATATAAGCATAAGGTATGGCATAAGGCACCCTTAGCCAGTCAGGGCAAAAGATGGACTGGAAATGGTGCTCTTCGAGCATCTGTTGTGTGCCTGATGCTATAAACAAGCACTTTTATATATTCTGTCTTCTCTAATCCTTTCCAAACTCTTTAAGCTATTATTTTTATTATGAAGATGAGAAAAGTGAGGTTCAGACATGCGAAGTAGAGTGTGTTGAAAGTCACCCAGACTTTCTGAGTTTCTCCCGAGTTTCTCATAAGGGCGAGGAGATGAACTTGACTTCATTTTGTTCATGAACTTGACTTGACTCGTTCATTTTTGAGAGACAAGACCAGGGGAAAAAGGCATGATCTGAGCCTATATATGTCAGAACTACCTGAAGAGTTGCTAAATATACAGATTTCTGGGCCTCATCAGAATTTCTGAGAGTGGGGTGTCAAGTTTGAATTTTTGAAAGACTTAAAAACTAGAACAGAGGATAACGAATGTATGACAGTAGCCTTCTTTAGCTTATTTGGGATTTTCAATTTCCAATTTTTCATTACTAGAGAATAAGAAACATGATTGATTTTTATATATTGATCTTGTGTCTTGCAACCTTACTAAACTCATGTATTACATTCGGTAGCCTTCTTACAGCTCATTTGGAATTTTCATGTTATTTGTGCATAAAGGAAGTTTTCCTTCCTTCCTTCCTCCCTCCCTCCCTCTTTTCCGTCTTTCCTTCCTTTGTTTCTTTCTTTTTA
>VMDR010033636.1:0-11301 GCA_007922815.1 Macrotus californicus
TCAGCAAAACATTTCCCTTTGAAAACTGTTTTCATCTGGAGAAACAAAAAAAGCGGGGGAGAAGATTGGGTGAACAGGAAGGGTGGGGCATGGGGGTCATGCTGTTTTTGGTCATGCAGTGTGGTATGGGCAGGTTTGCTTGTAAATCGCCCATCATGAAATGGGCAAATGCATCAGTCTTCAAAACAAAAATTCACTGAAGCCTCTGACAGCCTCTCACAACAACGCCAGCTGGCACACTGATACAACTGGGCTCCTAGAACACTCACCGAGTTGGGGAGGCCTATACTACAAGGGACCCACCCTCCAGAAGATGATTTTGGAAGTTTTTTGGGTGTCCCCCATTATGTATACACATACACACACATATCCATACATACACGTACAATAGAATATTATTCAGTCTTAAAACAGAAGAAAATCCTACTATTTGCAATAATGGATGGCCCTTAAGGGTGTTATGCTAAGTGAAATAAGCCAGACAGAGGAAAAAAAAACAAACAAAACGCTGAGAGGTATCTCTTCTATGTGGAATCTAAAACAAACTCAGACTCACAGAAACAGAAGTGAAAAAGTGGTTGGTAGGGTCTGGGGAGTGAAGGGACTAGGGAAAGGCTGGGAAAGGGCGCAAACTCTCCGACGTGAGATGAAGGAAGTCTGAGGACCTGGTGTAAAACAGGGTGACTGCAGTTGATAATGCTGTGTCATATAATTAAGATTTTCTCAGTAGATCTACCTAAATGTCCTCACCCTTCTCCCCAAAAAGAAAAAAAAAAGATAAATATGTGAAGTGATGGATGTGTTAATTAACTAGATGGGGAGAATCCTTTCACACAGAATGTACATCTATCAAATCGTTAAGTTGTACACTTTAAATGTCTTACAGTATTATTTGTCAATTTGACTTCAATAAAGCGGAAAAAAAATACTGGCGAAGACAAGTTCTCTGTGTATGGAGTGTCTGCACCTGAGATTATAGGCCTTTGAGATGGCCGGTTAATTGTGTGCAGTGCCAGAATCCCAGCTGAGAACTGCCGTTCTGGAACCACCGATGAGCGAGCATTTCTTCACTGCCTTACTTCTGAGGAATTCAGCTGCTGTCTCATCAGGTTTGACTGATACACACTTTCTGCCTCATCGATTACCTTTACAGCTCCAAATCAATCCATTGGGTTCTCGTCCTTGTCCTTGCATCTTTCATAGGTTCCTTTTGAAAATTGTTTCCCTTGACCTGCCCCTTTAATCTGAAGCACAGTAAGCGATATTTTGGATGTAGTGTCTTTTTCCTTTCTGTGGAAATCTAACTGCTTTGCCATTTATTCTTTTAGAATAAGGTGGGTTTTCTAAACACAACATTCTTTGCCATACTTTGGTGCTCAACTTAATTCGATGCCACAAGTGGGTGCACATGAAGCGTCTTGGGGGCTACAGAATGGTGACTCTACCCTTAAGCCCTTCGTCTGTGAATGGGTGAGGTAACAGAGAAGTGAACAATTGTCGTCCATGTAATAAGTGTTATAATGGAGGTAGAGACAGGGCTGTGAGGAAGGAGTGAAGGATCACTTCAGTAGGAAGGAAACCTAACCTGCGTGTTAAAGAATCACTGGAGTGTGCCAGGGCAGAGCAGGTAGCCATGGAGTAGAGCAGAAAGGGTGTGGGCCATGCAGTCAGATAACCTGGTTAGAATCTGCTGGATACTTGCTGGTATTTTACCTCTCTGAAACTCAACATTTCAGAATGACAGGGTCTACTTTGCAGGGAAGGTGGTCATCTCTATCTGTCAGAGTACCACCTGCTGCACATCTGCCCTCCTTGCCTGGAGTTCTTTAGATTTGGGGAGGAAAGAGTATGACCTCTGCTACTGCCTCCCTCCTGCCACCTAGATTTTTTCCTGTAATACAGGCCAGGTCTCAGGGTGCGGTCTACTTAGAGGGAGGGATGTGGGACAGGAGGAAAGTGGAAGTTCCAACACTCCAGGCTTGTGTGTGCGTGGAGGGGGTTCTTCCTGCCCTTTTGTTTCATCCTGCCTTGATTTCCTCACAAAGATGAGGGATAACTTTGGGAGGAAAAAGTAGAAAAACCTTTCTCCTTTCTTATAATCCTTCTACCAACCTTTTGTCTGCATGCATCGACTTCCCGGCAAACATTAAGTATTCAATAAATTAATGATGAGCAAATATTAAGGGGAAAAAAAGCTGGGAAACAAGGCAGATAGAACTAAAGGGATCTAGTTTGAAGAGTTTCTTAGAACTTTAGTATTTTTTTTTTTTGAGAGTAAGGATCATCCCCTTCTTTCATCATCAGTGAAAGGTTTTTTTAAATAGGCATGTCACATGAAAATAAAGTGTAGTTTAATTGTCTTGGAGTACCTTGTCTGGCTGTTTAACTTGGTTTCCTTTTGGATACAGAAAGAATGATATGAAAAAGTTAATTTTGATTAAAAAATAACAACAGGAGCCCCAAATGTGGTTATAATAAACTTCCATGCAATATTGTGACCTTTCATTGGGGGAGTGAAGTAAGAGATAAAAGAAGAATGTAAGAGACAAAAGTGGGGAAGAGAGGCAGAAGAAGTAGGGAAAAATGAATTAGAACAATGAACACGAACGGGGTCAGAGAAAGAAGGACAAAGAAGGGAGAAGTGGGTCAAGGAGGAAGAGGATCATGAAGGAGAGAGAGGGACAGTGCCTAGAGTCTGACGTTTAGGGAACATACTTGTTTCATATTTAGGGCTTCATTTCTGCAGTGCATTTCACAGTATTGTCACCTCATCATATTTCCTAAAAATCCTTATTAACCACTGTGGACAGCTGTTTTATTGCTACTTATCGTTGGATTTTCAAGGGCTTGACTCATAATGGGAAAGATAATCATAGTAGCCTGTCACGGGAAAATAATTATTCTCTTAGTGTATTATCTCTGGCACATATCTGGGCCCTGAGAAAAGGGTTTCCTTGTTCCTACATTAAGAAGTTGGGAGGTTTATTGAGATTGCCTCCTTCCAATTGCAATATTTGATTTTTCCCCTTAAGATGCCATCATATCTCATAATTGGCTAAATATCATTTTCTCTAAGTTGGTCACATTTTTGAAAAGATAAATCTTGCTTCTGGGGAAAACTGTTTTTAAGACCCAGGAAAGAAGCAAGGACACCAGCTTGGAACACTATAAAAGTGAGGAAGGGGCAGGGGCCTTTTCAGGAAAGGTATGTATGGGGGGTTATCAGTTTTTAGTGTTAAAATATATTACTCTGTTAAGTGAGTAAATAAGCTAAAGTAGAATTGAGAAGGAAAAAAATAATACTGAAAAGCTAAAAGTTTAAACATCCTGTTTTATGGAGTTTCATACATTTTTAAAAATGCCTTGTGACAAGAACTGTGACTTTAATGCAGCTTTGAAATGTAGGATGAAAATATGGAGATTTTTTGTTTGTTCTGCTGCTTGTTTCCATTTTCATGAATAGCTTTCACTTTGGGGACCTTCTCCCACTACAGCGTGCTGTGCTGTTTTAGTTGGCTTTTGAATATCGATAATCAAAGATGCTTCTTGTCCTTTAGTAGAAAAATAAAATCTTGTGTTTATTCCTTAGACGGGGAGGGAGGATTGCCAACATACAGTTTCGGAGTCTGGATTTCAAAAAAAAAAAAAAATCACTCATTTAGCATTGTCCTTCATAATACAAATTGCAAATAAGGCAGCATGCCAGTGCTGAAAAGTAATTTCAATTAAAATTCCCGGGGCTTTTCAGGGGCGACATTGAAGTCAGTCTTAACACACTGTCCTTGAGTCTGGGTACAGCTTACCTGGAAAGCTTCAAAGAGGGACAAATAATTTTAGTGTCAACTCCCTTGTCCTCTTGCCTCTCCCGACCCCAGCTATAAACAAAGCAGTGACTGCCCTTTCCACAGAAAAGCAGGTGCAGACCGCTTGTCTGGAAAAGCTGGTAATGGTCTATTAAGTAGTTGTTTGTCAAATCGCTGCACAGCGCAGTGTTTACTTGTTTCTGTGAAGGAATTTCTGTTTACTCAGTTCTGGATAAAGAGCAGATCATTTGACAAGGCCCCAGAGCAAACAAAATCCTGATAGATATTTCCTTGTCTTCTGCTCCAGGCCTCTGCATTTTCTGTTGTTATGCAAATGAGGGAGGGGATGGGTGGACTCACTCTCAGAATCATAGCAAGTAGTGCTCTCAGGTGCATGGGAATATCCTGTACTGGCCGTTGGAATGGCCTATCCCAAGGGACCCTTTGCCCACTTCCCTTAAGTATCTCCCTCAACACCTTGTCTTGGTGTTTAAAAATCACACAATTAAACTCCCCTTTAAGTTAAGGCTGCAGGTGAAACAAAGAGTTGCTTTGGAGGAGTGACATTAAACTGATTCCTATCATTAACACTTTAGATCAAATAATACTTAACGTTTATTGAGTGTTCATTCATGAGGCAGGCACGGTGCCAGGAGTTTTATCCTTAGTATTTACCCCCACAAGAATGCTGAGAAGCCAGTACTATCATTAGCTTCAGGTTACAGATGAGGAGACAAAGCGCATAGGGGTGAAGCTATTTGCCAATTCTCAGAGTCTGGCAAGTGGAGCAGTTAGGTTTGAACATAGATTCTCTGATTCCTGAGCCTGTATGTTCTCCAAGTTGGCATTAACAGAGAATGGGATCCAGAAAAAGAAGGTACTACGAGACAATTAAACTTTGTTGTGGTAAGCTGGAAAGGGTGTTATCTAACAGATAAGGAAGTGTGACTGCAGGAAAGACTAAGTAGAAGGAAGGTGGGTGTCATGATCACCGCTGGGTGCTTGGGAGGAAAGGACTAGTGGAAATGAACACTGGAAAAGGGGGAGGAACTGAGGCGGTAGATTTGCCTGTGGGCAGCCTGATGGCAACATTTTCTTAGATGTCACCTTGACCCTGAAATTGCAGGACTACTGCTCCTCTTTCACGTTTGTCACTTACAGACTTTGCACTAATTCTGTAGCTGCGAGGTCTTGTGATCCTTATGGGCGTGTTAACTTCTTTTGCAGCTGAAAACTGAGAGCCTGAGGACTGGTAGCCAAGCCAAGACTAGAACTCCTGCTCTTTGCTCCTCGCCCAGTGCTCTCTCTAGCACTCCTGACTCGGACTCCTGGTTGTTGCCCCGGCTTGCCCTGCAGGGCACGCCTCTTTCCTCTCATACAGACCCCTTTCATTTTGGTCTGTTCTCTTTTCAGGCCTCTTTCTTTTCTAGGGCACAGTAAAGATTACACACTCACTGCTCCAATCTCCATCTGACATTTGGGGGTTATGTTAATTTGTTGTTATGTGGAGAATGCCTTCAGTGAAACACAACAAGCTGAAGGAAATATAATTCTCCCTTAATGTATATTTACTAAGTGTATTTATTATTCATTAGTATATGCATTTTAAAATGTGAGTCTAGATTCCCTCACTTTTAATCCCAAACAAATGTGAAAAGATTTATTTTTATAATAATCCCGACCTCCCTGAGCACGGCTTGCCAAGTGGTGGATGTGAGCTCTGCATCCACCCTGGGTGCTGAATCTGCAGTTGCTGGTTGTCTCTTACTGTTTGTAGTGGCATGTGCAGAGGCGTGAGCACACCGGGGCCCGTCATTGGTTGCAATTTGTTGGCACTGACTCTAGGGAAGAAGTACTGGAAGAGCTATGCGAAAGTCCCCTTTCTTTGCAAGATATCAACAAATGTAGTGGGAGGAACAAAGGCAAATGGGTGAAGAAAAGGGAATTGTGGGCCAGGAGACAAGAAAATGCACAAAAATATACTTCAGAGACCTCAAGGTGCTAGCGACACGCAAGTGTTTGAATGTTATCCGGAGCATTTAACGTGAACGCATTACGCCCTTCGGAATGGAAGGGCCTACCCTCCCATCCTGCGGGAAGAGAGAGCTCGAGGGTCCAGGTGCCAGTGTGAAGTTAGTGCAGTGGAAGATGCTTAGTATTGGTCTAAGGCCAGCTTACCTGACAGTGCAGCGGTGTGTGATCGCTAGCTGTCCCTTTAGCTAGGTTAGGGGTCCGTTTTTACAGGGCAAGTCAGCTGACTTTGGTCAGAGTCTTCACTTGTTTGTGATCTTTGTTATAATTTTAAGTGGCATCTACTTTACACATCCTTCAAGATCCCAATGTGCAGAAATATTCTGGTTATTAGTTTGAGAATTTTTTTCTCACTTGTAAGGCTACTGAAGAGCTTCATTTCTGCTAAAATAGTGTTTTTTTTTCTGAGTAAACTCATATTACCCATTATATATTACTAATCAATGTTGAAACATGTATTAAACACAGTTCTATTTAAGATGTCATTCAATACAAATCTTGGAGTATTTTGTTCTTTGAGGGTAAACATTGCTACATTTAAAACACCCGTATGGCCAGTTTTATGGCTAGAGTTATAAGCATAGTAAGAATGCAAGTTGACTAGAGAGTAATACTACAGTTTTATCCAACACGTGGTTTTCTTACCTTAGAGGAAGTTAGTGAAACTAAAGCAGAGCCTGATCCCTGTGGTTTTGGACATCCTGTCACATGTGTAGAGGAAGGGACGGAAGGAAAGGAATTCTGTTGTCCCATAGACAGGTGCGGAGCTTTATAAACCCCATTTTGTGATGATAATTCCTTCAAATAAAATTTTAATGGAGGGACATAATTTGGGGAAATATTTGCATTACACTAAAACTTTATGGCATGCAAAAAAGAGAGGAAATTGAGCATGGTTTTTACCTACATTTCAAATATCATCTCATTGTATGTATAATGGTATAAGTTAGATAATAATTAAGTTTGAAGAATCAGATTTATCCAGAGAATTATTCTTACCCATGTAATATAACAATTTAAAAGAAAAAAAAGACAAGTAAAACAATTTAAAGAAATAATGGAAAATAGCCACTTTCTAAAATTAAAAGAAAAAAATGACATCGAGTCAAATCAAATCAACTCTTTGCACTGTGGTTCATCTTTGGCCTCTGACTCAAGCCTCTCTATTTAATGCTGCCGTTTCTTCTGCTCTGGAAGACTTCCTGTTGGCCAGCGCCTTTTAACTCAGCTCATCTGACTAGTAACAGAACTGTCTCCCTTACTGTGAAATACTAAGTGACATGACCTCTAAATTCTTGCCGTAGCCCTTCACATTTGATAAATAAATTAAATAGAAATAATTGGGTATCTTTGGCTGAACTTGATGCCTGTAATAAATGTCACTAGTGTCATACAAAACAATTTGTAAATTATTTTGAAATGAATTGTTTCAGCTCCAGAGCAGGCAGTGAAGGAGACAAGTGGGAAGGGTTTGCAAGACGGCATTTCTGTAATGACATCACAGGAGCCAAGAGGGTTTCAATAGCGATTCTGTTCATGCCAAGAAGAGGGGAAAACAAAGTAGCAGGCCTAGTATTTCTATGATTTTTAACCCTTTTTACAAAACTTTAAAGAAATCCTTTCTTGAGCGATGGGAGACAATACGAGGAATGATGGTGCGAAGATTTTTATATCAGCTTAAGAATCAGTTTTACTTGTGTGAATTTATTCTACTTATTAAGTGGCATGAAATCACTTTGCTAACTAAAAGAACAGTCAGGGACAAGATTACTTGGATTTTTACAATCCTTTGTTTCAAAACAGTGCAGATGTGGAAATAACAATGGTTAGCATGATGTGCTATGCCAAACAGGTTTTACATTTTTAGGGACATGTCCAGATCAACATTGTGTCACAGAGATGTCGTCAAAGGTTACGTTTAGTTCATGAGACAGGCTCGAAACAATGAAGTTTTTCTCTCATACAGATTCCCAAGATGAGAAAAAATTAAAAAAAAAAAACAAATTAAGTAGAGAGAAGTAAATGACACATTATTTCACCAAAGTTGTTTTATTGCCTGCCAGGAAAATATCTTGAGGAGATGGACTGAAAAGGAAGAGACTTCTGTAGTGAGCATCTGAGCCATAGCAGATTTGTGGGTATTATTGGCTTTTTCAGACATCAAAAGCAAACTGTGTGAGAGATGATGGAGGTGCTCAAACAGGAATGGGGAATGAAAATGAGCAAATAGAAGATCATGCTCAATAAAAACACAAAATGATAATCAGAATAAATGAGACTATCAGTGCACAAGTGGAAGAAAATCAACTAGGAACATCTGTTCAGGTGAGGCTGAAATTAAGAGAATAATCAGGCTCTGGTCGTGTGCATTTGGAAAAAGTCTATGAAAGATATGATGAGTAGCATCTCATCCTTTGCCCATATACTACCTTTGTATTTTCATTAAAATTGGGTTTTGTGAATGTTATGCCTTCCAAGAAACATAGGTTTGCAGCAAAAATGCAATTGGCTATGCATTGCAGATTAAGAAAATTTTAACAGTGAAATAAAAATTCCTTAGGGAAATATGCAAAGACATAGTCATTATGAAAAACATTACTAAGTGAGACTCCAAATGAATGAAATCACAATAGCATCAGGCCACAAAAAAGTCTTTGGAGAAGTAACATACATGTAACATAGATAATGTTAAAATTAAGCATACTGACTTCTGGTTCTGGAAAAAAATAGGATACACACATTTTTCTACATTCTTCCTGCTAAATACCATTAAAAACTGGACATTACATATAGATCAAATATAAAAAGATTCTGAAAGACAGAAGAAGCCAGACTGGTTAGAATATATATTTTAATGACTTTTTAAATAAAAAGACCCAATTTTGAAGAACAAAAACAAAAAAACTCAAATTATGTTAAATCAGTATTGACGGTGGCCGGGACATGGAGATAATCAGTGTCCTTTGACACAGGCAGGCATAAAGAAGATGTGGCACATATGTAGTATGGGATGCTGCTTAGCCATAAGAAAGGACAAAACGTTACCATTTGTGACAAAATTGATGGACCTTGAGAATATTATTGTAAGCAAAATAAGTCCAAAAAACTAAGAACATGTGACTTCACTCATACGTGGGACACAAAACTGAAACCCATAGATGCAGACAGCAGCACGCTGCTCATCAGAGAGAAGGGGGTTGGGGAGCAGTCGTAAAGGGCAAAGGGGGCCAAATGCACGGTGACGGAAGAAGGTTTGACTTTGGGTGGTGGGCACACAAAGCAATAGACAAATCATGTGTCACAGAAATGTGCACTTGAAACATATATAAACATTCACTAATGTTACTGCAATCAATTTAACTAAAAAGGGCTAATCTATTTTAAAAAATAATCATATAGCCATATTATGTGCAAAGCATTGTGATTGCTCTCATTTAAATGTTTAGTCTGTCATTATGGAAGAAACAGGTGTCTTGTTAGGTCAGAAAGTAATCATTTTCTGAAGCCTTGTTGCAAGGAAGACAGAAATGGGTAGAAAGAACAGAATTGAGAGAGATCACAATTTCAAATTTTGCTGACCTGTTGTGAATAAAAATCCTTGCTACTGAATATGACCATTGCAGGAAATTCTATGTTAACAAATGATAATTAGTACACCGTCTCTAAAAAATCACCTCTAAAGCTGTTACATAGTATGATACGCAATAAATATTTAGTGAATCAATGAATAAAGGAAAGAATGAATGGCATAGATCTAACGATTTATATTTCCTTTTGACAATACAGTTATGAAAACCAGACTTGCCTACTGTGTAAGAGTACCTATTTATATTGTGTTTTGTGTTTAAGTAGGTGTGTGTGTTTGTTTAAAAAAGCTTTTCATATCCTAATATCATGGACATATTCTTTCTTATTTGTTTGTTTATTTATTATTATATTTTTCCTATTACTATTTATCCCTTTAATACCCCCCTTACTCCTGCAATCACCACTCTGTTGTCAATTTCTGAGTCCTTTTCACTTTTTGCTCAATCCCTCCACCCCTTAACCCCTGCCCTGGCCAGAGCTCTCAGCCTGTTCTCTATCTATCAGTCTGTCTCTATTTTGCTTGTTTGTTCAGTTTGCTGATTAGACTCCACATATGAGTGAAATCAATCATATTCGTCTTTCTCTGACTGGCTTATTTCACTTAGCATAATGTTCTCCAGATCCATCCATGGTGTTGTGAAGGATAAAATTTTCTTCTCTATGGCTGAGTAGTGTTCCATTGTGTAAATGTCCCATAGTTGTTTTATCCACTCATCTACTGAGGGACACTTGGGCTGCTTCCATATCTTAGAGATTGTGAATAATGCTGCAATGAACATAGGGGTGCTTATGTTCTTTTGAATTCATGTTTCACATTTCTTTGTATAAATTCCCAGAAGTGAGATTGCTGGGTCAAAAGGCAGATCCATTTTTAATTTTTTGAGGTATCTCCATACTGCTTTCCACAGTGGCTGCACCAGTCTGCATTCCCACCAACAGTGCAAAAGGGTTCCCCTTTCTCCATATCCTCACCAGCTCTTGTTTATTGATTTTTTGATGATAGCCATTCTGACTGGTGTGAGATAGTATCTCATTGTGATTTTAATTTGCATTTCTCCAATGATTAGTGATGTTGAGCATCTTTTCACATGTCTATTAGCCACCTGTATGTCCTCTTTGGAGAAGTATGTATTCAGGGTGCCCATTTTTATATTAGATTATTTATTTTTTTGTTGTTGAGTTTTATAAATTTTATAACTTTTGGATATTAACCCCTTATCAAATGTATTGGGGCATATGTCCACCCATTCAGTTGACTGTCTTTTTACTTTGTTGATGGTTTCCTTTGCCGTGTAAAAACTTTTCAGTTTGGTGTAGTTTCATTTGTTTATTTTTCCTCTTGTTTTCCTTGCCTGAGGAGGTAATATCAGAAAAACATTGCTATGAACAATGTCTGAGATTTTACTTCCTGTTTACTTTTAGGATTTTTAGTTTCAGACTGAAGATTTAAGTCTTTAGTCCATTTTTAATTTATTCTTGTGTGTGACATAAGAAGGTGGTCTAGTTTCATTTTTCTGCATGTTATCTGTCAAATTTTCCCAACACAATTTATTGAAAAACCTATCTTTAGTCCATTTTATGTGCTTGCTTCTTCTCTGAAATATTAATTGACTACAAAGGTGTGGGTTTATTTTTGGGTTCTCTCTTCTGTTCCATGATCTACATGTCTGTTTTTTGTGTCAGTACCATGCTGTTTTGATTACGATGGCCTTATAGTATAGTTTGATATTAGGTAGTGTGAGTCTTTCAGCTTTATTCTTCTTTCTCAAGATCACTATTGCTATTTGGGGTCTTTTGTGGTACCATAAAAGAAAAAATGAACAAATGAGGCTACATCAAACTAAAGAGTTTTTGCACAGCAAAGGAAAACACCAACAAA
>VMDR010033637.1:0-11305 GCA_007922815.1 Macrotus californicus
CTCATCAAAAGTAGAAGTAGGGAGAAAAATCTACGAAATAATCATCCTTATTTTTATTATCATTATTTACATTGCAGCAGCAATGTTAAGACTCTGACCTAATTTCTACTTTTCTTTTTTCAATTTTATTTATTTTTAGAGAGGGGGAGGGAGGGAGAAAGAGAGGGAGAGAAACATCAATGTATGGTTGCCTCTTGAATGCCCCCTTCACTGGGGACCCAGCCACAACCCAGGCATGTGCCCTGACTGGGAATTGAACCAGCAACCCTTTGGTTCACAGGACAGCACTCAATCCACTGAGCCACACCAGCCAGGGCTACTTTTCTCCTATTTTTACCTCGACTCTGTGCTTAAGGCTAAAGAAGAATCTAATTGAATAAAGAAATAATTATATTTACATGGTGCTAAGAAAATTAAAGGGTTTTAATGATAATCATTTGTGCAAATATCTTCCAAAAACTGAGAAGACTCAAGATTTCCATTCTTTCTACAAATCGTGATGGGACGCATATTTCCTCAGTTAGCCTCTCCCTGTCCTGCTGACCAGGGGGAGAAAAGGCCCTCTATGCCCAGGAGTATTAACCTACCATTAAATAGGTTCCATTAAAAATGCAAAGTTATGCAAAAACATGTTTTTATGTTTCTCAAGACCTCACTACTTAAATTATTGGGAGCTAAACTGGGCTGGACTGGCCATACAGGAAGTTTTAAACAGGCACATACTCACAGGGATTGCAGTTGGGATTATGGAGAAACTTTTGTTTCTTCTAGCAATTCACCCCGTAATCCTGAGGAATATTTTCATTCAAGTCAACAAGAGCTTCCATGTCTACCATTAGATTGATTGTTTTGATTAAAGACATATTCTCTAGTATTTTGGAAACCCATAAATTCTAAATTTAAAGCAAGCCTATAATAAAATTGTACAGTAATGTTGTCATAAGTCTCTTAGGGATTCTGCGTTTGTTTTGACTATGGCAGATAAAGTATTATGAGTTTGTCATTTGAATTATGCTGGTAACTGCAGAAATAGCTGAACACATGTTGTATATGAACATAATTTTATTTTACATACTCTGATAGTATGCTCATGTCACATTGTGTTCTACATTTATTTCTTTGGTAGTTTTTTCATTAATATTAAGATTTATGTCACAAGTATAAGCTGCTTGCACATGGGAAAATGGCACCCTCTCGGGGGTACTGAAGTCTTCTCTACAATCCTTGAGGCTACTCACTATAGCAAATTTTAGTTTGATCACTCTTCCAACCTTAATAATTTGAAATTAACATAAATGTCTCTATGGAGCCAGGAGAGTTTTCTTCTTCACTGACCCAAATGTATGAAGTGGACTTCTAGGGCCTCTGAGGATGCACACGTTAACTAGGGCAGCCTGTAATTCATGTTGTCTTGGGTGTGTGGGGGTAACCTTAGGTCTATTGTTATAATTTCTTTCCATCCCAAGATCAAAGTCTTGACAGGCAGTCTATAACCAACTGCCAGAGAAGGCATCATTTCAAAATTTTCATCTTCAATCAGCTGCTGCTCTCCTTTCCCTATTTCACAGATGCAACAGAATAGTTAATATAGAAACCATTTTTCCTAGAAAACGTTCATGGTAAGGACATGGTATGTTTTCATTAAAACCAAGCAGTAAATCTTGGCATTTTTTGGAAATATTCAAGATAGCTCTGAAACCCACTGGTATCAGATCTTACCAACTTAGGTTTACAGAGGTCTTTTCAATAGTCAATAAATAAAAGGTAGAGAATGATACTTTTATAACATCTGTTTCTTTTTAACACATCCTCCTTCCTTATTCTGTGAGCCAGTGCATATTACGACATGGTGATGGTACTTCATGTTTCATCTACAGTAAATTTCGGAGCCCACTGCCATTAACATGTGAAGTAATTCTTTTTAGCCCTTGATATGAAAATTCTGAGAGTGAGAGGATATTTATAGAACTAACAGCTCCAACAGTAAGCGTTACTACAAGCCAAGCATAAAGAATCCATAGATCTTATTTAGGTGTTTATTAAATTTAGAAAGGTGTTCAGTGCAGTATTTCTTGAGTCTGGCAGTTTGAGAATGAGCATATTTGACTTTTGCTAAAGCATTTAAGTTAAACATTTTTTCCTGTGATTTTTCCAGAGCTCTCAGTAGCATAGTTTGGGATGGCCTTAGAAACTGTGGAAACTCCTGTTAAAACAATAACTTTTTTGCTTTTTAACCAATAGAGGTTTTGGAGTCTCCATTTGTTAAATGAAAAGAAACTGAGGTTCTTTTGCTCTGTCAGGGAATCAAAGATTCTGCAAAGCCTTGACCAAAAAAACACACACAAACAAAAAATTCTGGAGTAAGAGGAAGAAAATATGAGCTCTGGTTTACCAATAAGAGAAATATTGTTTCTCTTCTTTCTTTGTTTACGTAACAATGAAAGACTTATCACAATTCACTGTAGTTACTTCCTTGCTTTCTTTTTGCCACAATGGTTCCTGTTTTCATTCTGTTGATCTGTTCCAAGACCTGGTAGTGTGTGGCACATTGTATGTTTCGAACAAATGAATGAATCAAAATGTAAAACATCAGTTCCACTTAGAATTATACTCAATTTTTCTGAATTCCAGGAATAAAAGTAAAAAACGGCTCTTTTTCTGCAAGCTTGGTTTCCTCTTTCTTTTTTTAAATTCAGTAATTCAGTATCGTTAACTGTAACCACAGTGCTGTCGTTAGCTCTTCAAAACTCACTCATCTTCTAGCAAGTTCGCACACTTTGACCAACATTTCTACAGTTTTCCTACATGCTTTTTTTCCTTTGTATTCCCCATTTATGTGAATAGAGCCACCCTCTACCTACCAGATTGTCAAAAATAGAACATGAGTTATCAAAAATATGTCCCCTTTTTCTCTTTTCTCCAGTTTATCATCATCACCAAGTCTTTCCATTTTATTTTCTTACGTATTTTTCACCTACCCAATACTTCCACTCTCTGTTACCCCTTAGATCAGGGGTGTCAAACGCATTTGCACCGGGGGCCACATCAGCCTTGCGGTCACCTTGAAAGGGCTGAAATAATTTTAGGACTGTATAAATGTAACTAACTACTCCTTAACTGTTGAGTTGAAATTACATTCGGCCCTTTGAAGGCGACCGTGAGGCTGATGTGGCTCCCGGTAAAAATGAGTTTGACACCCTTGCCTTAGATCTTGAACATTGCCTGTAGTCTCCTAATGTGTCTCCCTATCACAATTATTTTCTGCCTCCAATACAGCCTCACATAAACATTTTTGTTTTAATTTCTATTTCTCTTTCAATTTTCAGTTCATACTTAATATCGCTAAGATGTTTCCTGTTACTCTTTACCTTTGCTTAGGAATAAATACGTATATATTTTTCACTGCAATCTATTAGACTCCCTGTGAGTCTGCACCATGCCACATATCACATCGTTTGCTCTCCCATCTCTTCCGTGAGAATGCAAACTCGTTAATATCAATAATATATTTGATTGCATAGGTTCCTATATAGAAGTCATAATCAAATACTAGTCATTGAATATATATTTGATGCATGAATAAATGAATTAAAAACAGAATTAAGTGCATTACTAGAACTGTTGCAGTAATAACTTAGGATTGTTTTAGAAAATAGTCACGAAGTCCCAAGCTAGGATGAGAACTTAATGTATGTTATTGAAACACCTTCTCAAATGACAAGTAATGGGAGCTGACCATTTCAAATCAGTCATCTTTTTGAGGTAGAAAGGTGCTAAAGTGAACTCAGCAAGAGTCAGCAAATGTTTACTGTAAAAGGTTATATGGTGATAATTTTTACATTGTGAAAGTCACAAAGTCCCTGTCAAAGCTATTTATCATTGTGTCAGGGTAAAAAAGCCATGGACAGTACATAACTTAATGGGCCTGTGTTCCAATAAAACTTTATTCACAAATACAGGGAGTGCATCGGATTTAGCCTACAGGGTTTGCAGACCCTGCTCCAGGCCTCAGCAAAGAAATACTCATCTGTAACAGTGTATGGAAATATAATTCAATGAATATATGGATCTTGTGTCCTGCAAGCTCACTGCAAACATTTATTAGTCTAATATTTTGTGTGTGTGTGTGTGTGTGTGTGTGTGTATTCCCTAGTATGTTATATAAAATATCATATCACGTTGGCATGTTGGTACACAGGTAGTTTTATCTCTCTCCTTACAATTCACATGACTTTTGCATCCTTAATTATTCTGACTAGAACCTCCAGTGCAAGGACATCATTGTCTTGTTTCTTACCTGATGGAAAAAGTATTCAGTCTTCCATTATTAAGTATGATATTAGCTGTGGGATTTCTTGTAGGAGCTTTTTATTAGGTTGAGAAAGCTCCCATCTGCTTACAGTTTGGTGAGTGTTTTTTATCATGAAAGGGTATTGGATTTTGTCAAACCACCTATTCTCTCTCTCTCTCTCTCTCTCTCTCTCTCTCTCTGTATATATATATATATATATATATATATATATATATATATATATATATATATATGTGTGTGTGTGTGTGTGTGTGTTTGTTTATTTATTTATTTATATTTAGATGACCACATATTTTTGTCTCTTATCATGATATGGTATATAGCATGGATTAATTTTTAGATGTTAAATCAACCTTCCCTTCTTGTAAAAACTCAAGGCTTAAACAGAATTCCTTTCAGATTAGCATGTCTATAGCAGAAGCTAGTTGCCTGAAGGTCATGGGAAAAATGGAGCTAGAATTAATGTAGAGTCAGAGAGCAAGCATTTCACTCTGCTGCATGACCTCTACTTTTGCTGCATTCATGAGTTTTGGTATGTTTTGCTTTTGTTTTAATTCATCTCAAAGCATTTTCTAATATCCCTCTTGATTTCTTTTTTCAACCCTTGTTCTTTAGAAGTGTGTTGTTTAATTCCTATATATTTGTGAAGTGCCCAAATCTCCTTTGTTATTATGTAAATAAATTGTATTCTCTTCAGAAAATATTCTTGGTATAATTGGAGTCATTTTAACTTTATTGAGGTTTGTTTTTTGTTCTAACAGACGCTTCATATGTTCATAGCATTGCTTACAGCCTCACTTTCCTTGTTGATCCACCTCCTTCTTGTTTTTTCCATTATTGAAAGTGCGGTACTCCAATTCTCTGTTCTTCCCTTCAGTTCTGACAGTGTGCTTATTATATTTTTATACTGTTGTTTGATGCATATGTATTTTAAATTTTTATGTCTTCATGATAGATTCACCCTTTAATTCTATTAAATGCCATTTGTCTTTAGTAACAATTTTTAAGTCTTATTTCGTCTGATATTTGTGGATCAAACACAGAACCTTTTTCTTGCCATTTACATGATCTATCCTTTATGTTCAAATTATTTGCATCTTCAAATTTAAAGCACGTGTTTTGTTTTATCACATATAGTGGCACCGTGTCTTTTTCATGTTAGTTTTATCCAATCCCTTCCTTTAATTTGGGGTAGAATACAGACTTTGGTACTGAGAGTGATTTTAGAGGGACAGAATTGTATGAATGGGTTCTAAATTGGTTATGGGATGTCCAAAGTCAGTTCTTTTACATGATCAAATTTAAAGGAACTGATGACTATTTACGATGGTAAAGGGGGACAGTTGATATATCATGCTGACTGTGGCACAAGTATGAAAAATGTCATCATTGGATACTCTTAATCAAGTAATTATAAAAAGTAAGGTTCTAGGTGACCTTATATTTGATGTTATAGAACATTTTTGGCTGGTTGAGCCTTATGGTGCCAGGAAAAGTAAGGGGGAAAAAAAGCAGTAGCTCAGGGCTTTTAAATTACCAGCTCAAGCTCCACATAAATGAGTTAAAAATGTCTTTGTCTGCTCTCATTTCTCATAGTCATGGAGCTGAGATTTTTGAAAAACAAACTGTCAGTGTAAGAAACATCCAGACTAGTCAGAATTTTTTTATGAGTTTATTTGAGCCAAACTAATGATGATTGCTGGGAGGAAAGCCTCTGTGGGTTGAGGAAATCCTCCAGAGGATGATAGTTCCACACTGTGCTTTATACATTACAATCAATAGAGAGGACATAGTGGGTCACATGAAATACACTGGTGATAGATTAGGGAGGCGGGAGAAAGCAAAGTGGGGAAACGTCTGGGATTGGAAAAAAATAAAATGATAGACACACACTTCTTTTACACAGGTGGGTACAGGATAGTTAACAGTCAACAATTAAAATCACAATGAGGAGATTCCTGGTCTCCCTCTGGTCCCTGTGCTTTGAGGGGTTTGGAAAAAGGAAGTTATTTTGACATTCCAAAGGTATGGTATCTTAGATGCAAAAAGACAATAGACAGGCTTAATTAAGATAAAGATCGACTTTTGTCGGGAAAATTCTAGCCTAGGATGAAAAGACCTGCCATAAACTGTCTTTCAGTTAATAAGTTTCAGACCATCTTTTGTGGTTACTTTAGGTCTCTGAGTTTGTAAGACTGCCTTGCAGGCCTGTCCTGAACTCACTGGGTTTTGTATGTGGCCCCTTTTAGTCCACAAAACCCAGATTCTTATTCTGTGAGTCATCGAATTACAGTGCAAACTGAATTGCTAACCTCACAGCATGTATGCTACTAAATAAGGTTATTGATTTGGAAGGAATGGGACCTTGAAAACTGGAATGAGTTTGTATAGACAGACTCTGATGAAATAAGAAATATTCTGTTCAGTCTTTTAGGGTAGTAGAAACTGCCCCTCTATCTCTGTTTGAGGATACCCAAGTCATTATAGTCTACCAATTAGAGTTGGGCTTATGAACTTCAGATAACCAATAGAATTTAGCTCAAGTCCGTCTCAGAGTGGGCCCAGTAACTACCCAAACCTGTCCTGTGTGTGACTTTGGTCCATTAACCTGGTAATCTGAGAAACTACTGAGTGGGGTCCGGAGCAGGAGCAGGCTCTGAAACAGGTCAGGTCTGCCACGCAAGGTTCTCTGTCATTTTGTCTGTAATGATCCGCAGACACACTGATGCCTGAACTGTCCGTGTCCGAAACAAGTTCTGTCTGACAGCTCTCAAGAGCAGCAATTTTCAACCTTTTTCATCTCATGGAACACACAAACTAATTACTAAAATTCTTCAGCACACCAAAAAATATGTACTTTTTGCCAATGTGACCAAAACATAGGTAAAATTTTGATTCTTTCACACAGGATGGCCATTGTTGTGTTGGCTGTGGTCATTTTCTTTTTTGACAATCAAAAGAAGAAAAGGTCAGAGCCTCTGACTAAATAGTCAGGTATTAAAATTCTTGCAGCACACCAAAGTGTTATGGCACACCAGCTGAAAACTCTACTCTATAGATAAGTCACAGCACAGGTCCTTAGGATTTTTTAGCAAAGCCCTGGCATCCTCTGTGGATAACTACTGTTCTTTTAAGAAACAACTTTTGGAGATTGTGAGTTCCGGCCAAGATGGAGGCATAGGCAGAAACCCTTTGCTTCCTCGCACAACCAAAAAGAGGATAACAACCAATCTAAAATCAATAAACAACCAGAAGTGCCACAAAATCAAACTGCATGGAACTACAACAACCAAGGAACTGAAACAGTCAACCAAAACAAGACAGGTAAGGCAGTGGATAGAGAGAACCCACAGTGAGGTGGCAGCTGCATGGGCGGGGCTGACAGAGTGGGAAACTGAGACTCAGAGGTGACAGTGGACTATGGTGGTTCCCTCAGTGGGAGAAACTCAGTCTCACACAATAGTTTGTTGGAAAGTGGGCTAGAGATGAACCGGCAAGCTGCACCATTTCCTCTCTGGCCTCTCCTCCACAGGCAGCGCAGCAGGGAGGGTAGCCCTGTCTCGGTGAATACCTACAGCCCTGCTCCTTTACAACTTATTAGCTACGCCAAGACAAAGAAATATGGCCCAAATGAAAGAACAGAGCAAAACTCCAGAAAGAGAGCTAAGTGATGAGGAGATAGCCAACCTATCTAACGGAGAATATAAAGCCCTGGTAATCAAAATGCTCACAGAACTGATTGAGCTTGGTCAAAAAATCAAAAAACAAATGAAAGATACCCAAAGTGAAATAAAGCAAAATATTCAGAGAACCAACAGTGACAGGAAGGAAACCAGGACTTAGTCAATGATTTGGAACAAAAGGAAGAAATAAAGATCCAATTGGAACAGAATGAAGAAATAAAAATTCAAAATGAAGAAAGACTTAGGCGCCTTTGAGTCAAGTTGAAATGGTCCAATATCCGAATTATAGGGGTGCCATAAGGAGAAGAACAACAAGAAATCGAAAATTTATTTGAACAAATAATGAAGGAAAACTTCCCCAATCTGGCAAAGAAAATAGACTTCTAGGAAGCCCAGAGAGTCCCAAAGAAGTTGGACTCAAAGAGGAACACTCCAAGGCACATCATCATTAAGTTACTCAAGATTAAAGACAAAGAAAGAATCTTAAAAGTAGCAAGAGGAAAGGAAAGAGTTACCTACAAAGGAGTTCCCATAAGGCTATTAGCTGATTTCTCAAAAGAAACCTTACAGGCAAGAAGGGGCTGGGAAGACGCATTCCAAGTCATGAAAGGCAAGGACCTACATCCAAGATTACTCTATTCAGCAAAGCTTTCATTTAGAATGGAGAGGCAGATAAAGTGCTTCCCAGACAAGGTCAAGTTCAAGGAGTTCATTGTCACCAAGCCCTTATTATATGAAATGTTAAAGGGATTTATCTAAGAAAAAGATAAAAAATATGAACAGTAAAATGACAACATATTCACAACTATCAACAAATGAACCTAAAAAAAAAAGAAAGAAAAATAACAAACAAAAACTAAGCAAACAACTAGAACAGGAACAGAATCAGAAAAATGGACATCACATGGAGTGGGGAGGGGGAAGGGAGAAATAGGAGGGAAAAGGTACAGGGAAGAAGAAGCATAATTTGTAGGCATAAAATAGATGGGGAGAGGTCAAAAATGGTATGGAAAACAGAACTCAAAGAACTTATATGTACAACCCATGGACATAAAGTAAGCAGGGGATGCTGGAGGGTTGGGGGGTGCAGGGCAGAGGAGGATAGAGGGGAAAAATTGGGAAAACTGTAATAGCATAATCAATAAAATATACTAAAAAAAAAAAAACTTTTGACTTGCTAGTGGGCCTTAGTAGAGATTGAATACTTACCCCTGGGCCACCCATTTACCATGCAATCTGAGACATCTATCATGAACATGTGTTGTATGACCCATTACACCTAAAGCTGGATGTGTTCAGAAGCACTCCATCATCAAATGGAAGTTGTATGTGTGTGTGTATATGATCAAGCTCAAGCAGGCCCTGAAGGCACACATAAGTTACATAAGGAAGTAGCCCAAATGTTCATGGTCCCCAGTCCTGCTACATTATCTTTCCCCTTTTAGCTGGTACCTATGGCCTCATAGGGAGCTCCCTAAGATCCCTTTGCTAAGGATACTAAGGAAGAGAAACTATGGACCTGGTTTACAGATCTTACAGATGGTTCTGTATGATATGCAAGCACCACCCCCAAAATGGACAACTGTAGCACTACAATCTTTTCTGGAACATCCCTGAAGGACAGTGGCAAAGGACATTTCTTTTAGTCAATAGAATCTTGAGCTCAAGGCATGCAGTTTTTCATTTTGCTCAAAAGAAGTAGCCACATGTAACAACGTATATTGATTTCTAGGCTGTGGCCTGTGATTTGTCTCAGTGGTCAGCAACTTGGATGGAACATGATTGGAAAACTGCTGATAAGAAGGCCTGGGGAAAATATTTGTAAATAGATCTCTCTGAATGGACAAAGAATATGAAAATACTTGTGCTTCATGTGAATGCTCAGCAAAGTGTTAACCTCAGCAGAAAAAGGTTTTAATGATCTAGTGGATGGGATGGCCTGTATGTATCAGTCAGCCTTTTTCCCCAGGCATGTTTTGTCATTGTCTAATGGGCTCAGAAAAATTGCCCATGCTGGCATTAACGAAATTATCATGAGCTCGACAACACAAACCAGTGAAACACTAGCCAATGCTTACCTGGCTGCAGCCATGAGTGATTGCCCACAGAGACCGACATTGAGTAGGGCACCATTCCCTGGACCAGTCAGCCAGCTACCTGGGATCAGGTCGATTGCGTTAGACTCTTCCATAATGAAAATGATAGAACTTTGTTCTGACTGGAATAGACACTTTCTCTGGGGTTGGTACTTCTACAATTGTTTACCCAGTCGTTCTGTCATGTTAAATGGAAATATTGTTTTATTTGGAGATTAAACTTTATTTCAGGAGATGCATACAGGTGCCAGGTTAACAAGAGTAAAAGGCTGTGGTGGTTATTTTTATGTCAACCTAGCAAAGCTATAACACCCAGGTCGTTAATCAAGCACCGGTCTAGACATTGCTGTGAAGATGTTTGTGTAGATAAAGTTAGCACCTACAATCAATTGATTTAAATATTGGAGGTTAACCTTATTAATATAAATGGGCCTCATTTAATAGGTTAAAACCCTTTGAGCAAAAACAGAAGAAAGTCTACCTCAAGACTAAAGTGTCAGCTTCTACCCGAGTTGCCTGCCTGCTAGCCTGCTCTACACATTCGAACTTGCCAGCCCCCATGGTCCTGCCAGCTAATTCCACGAAATATATGTCTTAACAGATATTGATTCTCTTTCTCTGTGGAGCCCTGGCTGATACAAAGTGTTTACTCCACTTGCTTTTTAATGTAGTTACTAACCTAGTAGAATTATATCTGCCATTATGCTATTTATTTATTTTTGTGCCTCTGTTTTTAACTAATTCCCTTATTTTTTATGATAGAGATTTTCTAGCCTAACATATGATTTTATCCTTGTCTTTTATTATATATATTGAGATATTTTCTTAATTGTTTTCCTGGACATTATATTTACATCTTAAAATTATCTAGTTCTAATTAATAACAATTTGATGTTAATGTAAAAAACATTTACTCCAATATATTTATTTTTCCTCCTCCTTTTTACTCTTATTGCTATACAAATTACTTCTTTATATTTTATAATCCCATTAACAGTTTTACATTTATTGTATTATGAAATGTCTTTTACAGTAGGAAAAAAAGTTACAAACAGAAATGCATTTTTTGGTTGAGAGTGGAAATTTTAAAAACATAACATTTTGGCTCTTTGGAGACTGTTGTGGTTTTATACAAATTTTATTATTCTTTTTTCTATTTCTGTGAAAAATGCCATTGGAATTCTGATCACATTGATCTATAAATTGCTTTGGAT
>VMDR010033638.1:0-11301 GCA_007922815.1 Macrotus californicus
TACAAGATTTAGTTTTCCAGGTGAACCTTTTTGGGAAAACTCTCCTTAGGTCTTACCAGTTACTACCTTTTCCATTTTACAATCAGTTAAGCCGAAAACCCGAGAGGATGGCCATCCAACATTTAATATAGAAGGTGGGATGGGAGTAGAAGACCCAAATTAAATTATGGTTTGCTGGGGGCAACGGGAGCTCCCAGCTGGTTTGTCAAGCTGCCCATTAGTCAGTCAACACCGATCGCCTGTACAGAAGAGGCGTTTCATCCATGGGCATACCCATACACAATCCCACCCTCTGGAAAACACGTTAAAATAACGGGACGGTACGGCACTGCCTTCAGAGCACCTCTTCAGTACGGTCCAAGAATAATAGCTATGAAAACATGAACATTCATTTTGAATATCTTCATGCAGGAAGACCTAAACCCACGTTAATTTAATCTCCTTTCCTAAATGTTAACCGCGATGTAGAAATGGACGCTCTCATCCCTGTAATCAGTTGCACAGTGCATGAGGGCAGCGGTCTCTTGTGCCTCATCTGTGAGCTAATCTTTCATTTCATAGCAGATCTTTCCATATCAAACAACACAAATGACTTAATTTGCATGACAGGATTTGTAACGGGGCAAATCTAGTGTCAAAGTCGATTAAAGATTACACCAGAGAACTATCATAATCAGTCCTCTAATGAGCCTAAATAGTACATGGAAAGTCTCCCCTTTTTGCCATTCCAGTCATGTATAAAAGGGAATGTGTTTCTTTTCATCGATGAGCCAGTCCTTTGGTTTGCACATTACGCCCTACGTTGAGCTAAAGTCATGTCAGTCTGGTTTCAGAGGGAGAGAAAGGGAAATAATAAAGCAAACATCACTTCACAAATGACATTGCTTGGTATAAGCCAACGTTTGAAGCCCTTAATTCTTCTAATCTGCAAAATAGTCAATGCTAATGGGTTTTTGCCTTTGTGAAAGCTGATGCATAGAAAGAAAAACTTTAATGAGCTGCCTGGGCCGTATGCTTACAGATACCTGTCAAATGTCTGTCATCTTAGCTATCGCTGAGGCATTATAAAGAAAGTAAGAAGGAAGGAACGACAGTATTTGTACAAGCATTTTCATGCTAAAATGGCACAATTTTCTTCCTGTCATAATTTCATTGTATCTGAAAGTCAGGAAAGCTTAACCCTTTCCCTAGCACGCCCTGCGCGGTTGTATCGCACCATCTTGGAACAAGTGGTTTAAAAACAGCACTGTGATTTTGTAAACAGCATCTTCTGTTAAATTTGTTTTTTTGAAAATGGAATTACCTACATTTTAAAAAATGTGACAACAAACTATTTGAATCAATTGCTTCACCCCAGGGAGATCAGGAGTTTATTAAATGCAACACCTCTGTAATGTAAGAGGCTGTCATTTGAATCAATTCTGTCTGAGTTCTTAATTTAATATTTCATTATATCCTTGTGTGCTTAATACACATGCCAGGGCAATAAGGTCAACAAACTCCCCTAGTCTCACCTCCTTTATTTAAAAAAAAAAAAAAAACAGGGAATGCAAATATATCTTATTACTCTAGCACCTACCAGTTCTGCTACAGGAAGGTTGTGTTAACCTTCTTTTCTGAGGTTTATAAGAACACGATCATAAAAATGACTGTGAGTTGAAAGTTAGCAGGACAGAAAGTCTCTGTCCGGGTGTGACTTGTTTTCCCTCTTTCAAGTTTGAAAAGAATTGGAAGTGCAAACACATACACACATGCAAGAACTTTCATGTTTGGGTCAAACTGTGTAGAGTTTTAAAGAAAAAAAATGGACTTTAACTCTTCTCTTAGGATTCCTTGGTGCTTAGAGTGATAATAGAAGTGTGCCATCCTCTGACAGCTTTTGTTTGCTACACCCCTCCCCCCCCCCCCCCCCCCCCCCCCCCCCCCCGCACTGCCCCAAAAAGATGGAAAGAAAAGAAAATGAAGTGCTTTCTAGAGAGGGAGGAACTTTTCCTAGCAGAGCACGGGCGTGTTCAGAGACTTACTGTGCACACTAGAAAAGCTTCTGTATTTTCACTTCTGTATATTTAGAAAACCATAGGCTAGGGTAATACTCAGCACTTACAGTGAAACAATGGGGACAAATGATATTCTGAATCAAATAATGCCAGGTGTTTCACACCTGTGAATTTTGTAAATAACACTGACCTGTAAAAAAGTCTCCCCACAGAACCTCAGGCTGTCCACTGAATGCCGACTACCCTGAAATAGCGCATGAGCACAAATCCTCTAGCAGGTTCCAGGCATCAGTGATGATGCTTGTGATATGGTGGTCATCCCCGTGGATGGTTTGTGACTAGGAGTCCCTAGCAGGTTGGTGCAATCTGAATGTCAGTCCCTTCCAAGAAGACACATCAAAGTTTAGCAAAGCAGAACCTTTTCAATTTGCCTCAAAGTGTTGTAACACTCATGGCTTTGACTCATTTGCTTTTCCTCTTGTTGCAACCTAAAGAGACCACACTGAATGAACTCATTGGGCTGTATTGTTTCCCAAAAGACTATTGTGACTTGAAGAAGAAAGTATATTCAATGTTGATGCTGCAGGTAAAATCTGGGAGCCCTGAATCAGGTCTCCAGCCCCCGTGATTCCTTTTCCCAGTGCACGGTAAGTCAAAACAAACTCAAGTAGAGTGCGAATTTTAGTCAAGTGAAATTAAAATTTCAAATTAGAAAAACCGAGCCAAAAGCATTAGAATAAGGATGCCTCCAGCATTCCGTGCCTAGATGGAGCCAAAATCCGGGTCTCCAATTAGACGGCTCTTAAGGCCAGGTTTATTGAAAAGAAATTAGGCCAACATTAATTTGGAAGTGGACTGTTTTAACATCCTTGGGTAGAGATGTTCAGCTCTTTGGAAAAGAAACAAATTCACTTCACCAATATGAAAAGCATCCTCCTTGGGCCTTATTCTGATTTACAAACAAGTAGACCTCCCCAGCTAAAAATGAGCAGCAGAGCCAATTTCTGTGGCTGTGGGGTCCTCCCTTATTTAACAAATATTTACCGTAGACCCTCAGCTGGCCAGGCCCCGAGCCATAGGCTCATGCTTCGTGACAAAACCCACCTCCGTGGCACTAACAGATAAGTGTTCCTCAGAGTTGTAAGCTCTCTTTCTGCGAGAAATCTGGCCTCTCTGTAAAGGACATGTTTTGCTGTGAAGCCTCATTTATCGAGTTAAATATAAAAATCTATTGAAGAGATCAGACGTCTAGAATTGATTTGACATTGCTATTGTTATTGCTTTTTCTTGCTCTTAATTCAAAAGATAAATTGGAAGCCTGGGTCTCTTTCCATGCCACGCCCCATGCCATGGTCCACGTTGAAGCCCACCTACTTTATCTGGAAATGCACATGTATCAGTCACTCTCCTCAAATTCCAACCTACTATTTATCAAGGGGCCCCCAGCCTTTGCCCCTGACCTTTGTGTGAGTTCTCGAGCTTTCTGCCATGTGGAAATCAGAACTCCCAGACGTTAACACACAAACTTTAATAACACACACCAGCCCTACGTGTACGGGTTTGACTCGGATTTCCACCACTTTCCAATGTGAATAATTCAACGCCCTTGCCCAATTGCTCCTGTAAGGATACCATATGAATTAAAAGGCTATGAGCCGTGTTACTAAACAATGCTTTGCGTCTTCCCGCAGCACAGTGCTGTGCAGAAAGAGACACAGCCATTTGTATTTCTGAGTTCGTTTTTCCTGCAGGCCTACCCTCTGCTTCCCCTTGAACACCGCTTCTGTGACCCACTTGCTATACCTCTGATCCGCTGCACCCCGGAGGCTGTCACAAGTCTCCCTCCTTCCCAGGAGTTGAACACACAATAGAGAAAAGGCCCTGGCTGGGAGGTTCAGCCGCCATTAACCCTTACCAGCTGTGCCTGTGGGGAGCCTTCTGGCCTGAATGTCCTTTCTCTGCGGCCGCCTTCATGCCACTAATCTAGCCATTGTTAAGGAGGAATGCTGACAGGAGAAAAGAAATTTTTCTTGTGTCCATGCAAGTGTGTGTATCCATGTGTAAGTGAAGGGAGAGTGAAGGCTAATTTCTATAGTTGGCATGAATGGAGGGATTGGGAAAAAAACCTAGTTAAAATGTGTTTACTTGCTTAAAAGGCTCAGTCAATTTAAATAATTTCAGCAGTGAGCTATTTTTTTTAAGGGAGGGGGGAAAACTCGTTACTATTATAATTTTCTTTAAAATCCCCTGAGATGTTTGGGCATGTTTAAGACTTTTAAAATTCACTGCCAGCAGATAAAAAAAAATGGACTTGCATTTCTTAAAAATACTGGCATAAAGTTACAGACACACAAAATTACTCACTTCTAATGGACCTTAAAAAATTCGAGAAAGAGAACTGGTTATACGGGTCACATTTCCTTCAGAAAAAAACCATTCACATCTGATGCTTAGGAAAGTTTTTAAAAATCTTTTAGAATTGAAAGGGGAAAGGACTTACCTTTATCGACCACTTTTAGAGTAGTTAATTAATCTACGGAGCACACTCTGTTTTTTAAAACAAATTTTGCTTCCAATGAACTTGAAGTTCCATGAAGGAACGTGATTTTCTCTTTCGTGTTAAAGAATACATATTCGGACATAACAAAAGTGACTCTCTGAAGTAGTGACTTTGCAGTCCTGGCCAGGCAGGTGACAATGATGACCCCAGTTCTATGGTCAAGCACATATCCTACCTATTTGAAAAGTTTACATAATTTTGATCTTTGAGGATTGTATTTGCTTTTTCAAAAGCACTGATGTTGAAGAGAAACTATTCTTAAATTTAATATTCCATGTTATCATGTGATAAAGCTTGGTAAAATACAACAGTTGGCCTATTCCACATCAAATTAAGAATAATTCATGGAGAAATGTATTTTCTGGACAATTAGACTGTATCATGGTAGGGAGAGTGTCCGATAAAATAAAGCCCTACTTTGCATCTGTTCCTGCATCTAGACTGCTGCAATTACTGGTCCTTACAACAGTAGCAGCAAGATAATGCTCCACTCACAGGTTTCAGCCATTAAAACTGAGCATTATCTTCCTCTGTCCCTTTATTACCTCGACCATTTGATTGGGATAAAATAGATTTAATGTAATGAAGTTATACTTTTCTAAATTTGCATGCATACATTTACATAAATGGTGAGTACAGTGTCAGGTACATTGTTTTCCAAAACATTAGAGGTAAATATCGTGACATTCTTCTCATCAGGTGCAGTTCGACTGTTAAAACAAAACAGCAGTACAGAAAAACTCATCTCTTCAAATGCTGTGCCTTGTCTCTTCGACATTCCTTGGGAAATTTCCATTTCCCAAGATGGAAATTATCCTGCAGAGGAAGTGAATGTGATAGCATATGGACTGATAGAATAGGTGAGAATAACAATGTAGTTTTGATTCCATTCATTGGCTTAACCCTTCAATCATCCATTCAACAAATATTTTGGGGCTTGCTCCAATATGCAAGACACAGTGTCAGTTTGCTAGGGAGGCACAAAAAAATGAATCCTGCACTCAAGAAGTATCATATCTAATATGGGAATTGCTGTGTTCTATAAATAACCATATCATTAAATATAAACAATAATGCTGTCTGTGAGTGTTCAGTTAAGTCATGGCAAGAAACCCTCAAATTCTGCCCTCCCACCAACTCTCATGGTTATTACAGTGATAAGTTTCCAGCTCTACCCCACCCCTGTTTACATCAGAAGTTCTCAGAGGCAAAAGAATATAATTGTAGTCAAGTGTAACCTAAAGAAATTATCCTTAGAGTTTCTCTAAATTACCTCAACTATCTGGATATAAACTATGCTCCCAGACTTTCTTATTTTTGAAGTGCTAGGAAAAACACTATTGGTATTTGAAGGACTTTATAGCAGAGAAACCACTGAAAGGTCTCAGTATGTCTACTGCCTAGCAAATGCCAAGGGATTTTCTCTCTTTCTCCCCTGTCTTAAGAGCTACAAGAACAAGCAAGTGATTTCAACATCTAGAGTATTTGCTTCAATCTAATTCACCTCAGTATATAAAAATACACCCCTTTAATCCTAAACATAGTAAGAATAATAAGGTATTGTTTCAGAAATTCTCTTGGCCTCCATAAATAAATAGCCATAGGAGAAATCCAAATTCTTCAGAAACTTGTAATATAACAGAAACAAAGGAAGTAAAGTTGTTCTCATTTTCGCTAATACAAAGGGCACATTAGTACTATACTTTCTAGGTAATAATAATTTTTTTAAATCTTGAGTTTTGCTTTGGATGGCTAGTAGAAATTTAAAATGGAACAAAACAGCAACATTTCAAAACTAATATGATGGTTATAGTCAGCAGAAAAGTGATTAATGTCCTTGGTGTTTTTTGTGCTCCCTAAATAAAAGCAGATTTAATCTATCATGGCACCAGGTACAATAGAAAAAGCCTTCGTGTTTTCCCATACTCTGAAGAAGCTTAGACTCATCAGTGAAGCATGCTTTCCAGCCTCACCTCCCTCAGCCCCCACTCAGATGTCAACTCCCCTGGTGAGAGCGGCTGTGATCTTCTCTGCCTCTGTTCCTCATGCTGTTCCTACAACTGCCCTTCACTTTCCCAGCTCTGCCCCCCAAAATCCCACTCATCCCTCCAGGCCCATATTAAACAAACTCTCCTCTGCTTCCTCCCCAGCAGACCTACTCATTCTGTAAACTTTCATGGCCTTTTGTGCAGCCAGTTTGTCAGTCTCTAGAGAAACCTTTTTGATCACTATAACACAGCAATTTCACTGCAAAAACCTTTCCCATAAAAGTGCACACATACATAAAGGAATGCCTGTGGATGTTCCTTGTGGCACTGCTGGTATTTGCAAAAAACAGAAACAATGTAAGTTCTCATCAATAAAGACATGTTCAAAATATTAAATTGCAGATGTAGACTAGAAGATTTTACAGCCAATAAAAAGATCTATAGGTTGTTGTATACTGCCAAGAGGAAAAAAAAATTTAACATAAAAATACAGAAAAAGTAAAAAGTAAATTGCAGAATAGTGAGTATAGTATAATCTCATTTTTGTGGAAGGAAGGAAAGGAAGAGAAAGAAAGAAAAAGGCTGTTTAGGTGTATACGGACTACTTGTAAATGCATTTTAAAAAGTTCTAGAAGGACAGATATACTGGATAGTGGTAGGTACCATTAAAGATGATAATGGGATAGGATAAAGAGGGTATCTATTTTTTAAAATATTTTGGATTTTTTAACGTTTACAACATATTTTCATTGCCTTTTCAATGAAAAAAAGTACACAATTTCACACTCATTGTAGTGCAGGTGTGAATATTTCTGCCTCTTCTACAAAACTGTAAGGCTCCTGATAGAAGGAACCAAGTCTTGTTCATCTCGGCATGGCCTGCTGTATCCATCACAGTTGTTCTTTGTAAAGGTTTGAGGAGTTGTTGATTGAATTGAAATGAGGCCCATAAGTGTCCTGTGGTTGGAAATTTCCCTGGGGATCGTCCACATCAAGGAACAGGCCTAAATAACCTAAATGAAGAAGGGCTTCTTCCAGGAGCAAGAGGAGCCATGAAAAAGGAGGAACAACAGACTCCAACCCAATTTCCTGCCCTGCCCCAGCAGCTGGACATTTCTGTCCACCTTTCCAGGCCTGAACATGTGCCTAAGAAATGACTATGTGAGAAGATGAAAAACAAATAGAAAATTTGCTTTTAAAAGGTCTACCCCAGAGGCCCATTGTAAAAGAGACAAGAGATAACAAGCATTGGTGAGAGTGTAGAGAAAACAGATCACACATACACTGTTGGTGGGAATGCAAATTGTGTTCCACTATGAAAAACAGGATGGAGTTTCCTCAAAATATTAAAAGTGGAACTGCCATGTGATCCACTAATCCCACTCCTGGGCATGTACCCAAAGGAAATGAAATCAGTCCCTCAGAGATACCTGTATTCCCATGTTCATTGTAGCATTATTCACAGTCGCCAAGATACAGACACACACGAGTGTCTGTCAATGGATGAATGGATTTTTAAAACGGGCGTATGTGTACAATTAAATGTTACCCAGCCATACAGAAGGAAACCCTTCCCATTTGCAACTATATGAAAGAACTTGTAGGGCCTTATGCTAAGTGGAATAAACCAGACAGAGGAAGACAAATACTGGATGATGTCACTGATACGTGGAATCTGAAAAAGGAGAACTCACAGAGGCAGAGAGTGGAATGGTGGTTGCCAAGGACCAAGAGGTGAGGAACTTGGAGAGATGTTGGTCTAAAGGTACAAAGTTTCAGTTATCAGATGAATAAGTTCTGGAGATCTAATGCACAGCGTGGGGACTATAGTCAATAACACCGTTTTGTGTACTTGAAATGTGCTGAGAGAGCAGATTTTAATGTTCTCACCACACACACACACACACACACACACACACACACACACACGGTAACTGTGAGATGATGGGTGTGTTAATTAGTTTATTTGTGGAAATCATTTCACAGTGTTTACATATATCAAATCATCATGTGGTTCATTTTGAATAGATAGAATTTATATTTATATTGTGCCTTAATAAAGCTGGAAAATAACCAACCCAAGAGACAACAGTCATAAAATGGAAAAAAATATAAAATGTCTCTCTGGCTCTCAAAACAACAAGACTTTGCCACACTGCTGTTTATTTTTCCTCGAATTCAATGCGCCCCCGTCTTTGAAAGCAGGAGACTGTGAGTCATGACGTGGTTAGGAGACCAAGTGCTGCAGAACTGGATGGAGATCTGATTTCAAACCCAGCTCTGCCATTGACTGGCAGACTCGGGCCTATCATTTAACTTCTCTGATCTCCAGCTTCCTCATCAGAAAAATGGATGAAAATATAACTGCCCAAAACCATGGTTTTCAAAATTAAATGAAGTAGCATATACAAAACGCTTGGAAAATGCTTAAAACATGATTGTTCCGAATGGTGGGGCCCTTTGTCTCCTGACCCTGCCCACCCACAGCCTTCTCTGGCCAGGAGGCCCAACTTGCTCCATGGCCGCCCTGTAGCACCCGGTCCCACTACCACCCCCAGGGAGGGGGCACCAGAACTCCACCTCGGCCCAAACTTCCACAAGAAGATGCTCCTGCACTTTTCCTCCTCAGATGCTGGCGAGTCTTTCCCCTGCCCCTGTTTAAGCCCCCAAACCTCCAACCAGCCTCCAGTCGCCTCTTTTCAATCTCTATTCCTTCCAAAGCTCAGAGACCCCTAAAATCTGATAAAATTAAGGGCTGAGGGGACTCAGGGTCAGGCCTCAGAGCCACCTCTTTGGTCCAGAAACAACTCAAACTCAGCAACCTGGACTCAGGTAAGGACTTGGGGCTCAGGCATACAGTCAGCGATTATTCTGCTCATTCTGGGTAATAAGACTATACCAGTTGCCCACAGAACCACCTTGAAACAGTGACTTCATGGGAAAATTCATTTGAATCTTAAGCAACTGACCTAGAAATGGTTGTTTAGAAGAGAAACCACTTGCAAGTGTGGGGCTACCTTGCTAATGGCAGCCAATACTTTTTAAGAATGTTGATAATTTAACAAATTTGATCTATAAAATCTTATCAGAAACCTCAAAGATATCATAAACCTTAAACACAAATTCATTCATTCAAAATATTATTGAGTACATTTTGGGCACTAGGGATAGAGAAGGGAGGCCTGCCCTCAGGAAGCTTCTCGTCTGGCTGGGCCATGAGGTAAGTCAATGCCTAAAAGAGCAGTTCAGAGAAGACACTGATCAGAGACTAGTAACAGGGAGAAAGAGCTCCCTTGGGGAGACATTCGGGGAAGGCATCACCAAGGAGGTGACATTTGAAGACCTGAATGGTAAGAAGCCATAGGAAGACCTGGGAATAGCATGCTCTGGGCAGAAGAGCTAGAACCTCAAGGAAGAACAAGCCAGTTACAACCAAGCCATATGATATTCAGTTAGTTTAAGAAACAAAACTTGTAATCAATTACTTTCTTGCTAAAAACGTTATTCCATGTTTCCTTTTGTCAACAGATATTATTCTATGTCTGATATCTCCAGAGAAAGCAAGGAGGAGACCAAACAAAGGGATAGTATCAATCAATATTTTTCTCTATGAAAAATGATGGTAACTTCTTCCTAAACAGGTGGTACAAAGAGGCTAACTGGTTTATTGAGAGAATAACTAAAGCTAGTAATATGGACCTTTTCTGTTAGTTTTCCTCAGATCCAAAATGTCTCACTGGACCATGAAGTCCGATAAGAATTTGAAAATATTTAAATGCTTTTAACATCACCGAAGATAAAAAGATATTAGTTCATATTCTAGTTTTAACTTATACTTCTATTTTTAACTTTAAATTATATTGATGAGTAATTCTAATCAACACTCTCCCCCAAAAGAAGGGGATGGACTGAAAATGGCAAACCTCAGACTCCAATGCAAGACCAATATCGAGGCAGGGCGGTGTGGCAAGGTCTTTACGTAGGTGTGGTGCTTATTTTACAGCTCTCCGAGGGCTTGCACAATCTCAGTTTACTCAGCGGCAGAAAGAGGGAAAGACGGAAGGATGCGAAACCAGCAGGCAGGGTCTGGCCTTGCCTCAGACACTATTTACCAAACCTCGAACATGCCCTTCGCTTATCAGCCCTTCTCTAGACTCATGTGAAAAACAAGACAGTATAAGTATTTAGTGTTTCAGTCAACTTGGCGGTTGGTGGTTAGTAGTTTTCAGGTCTGTTCTTTGAAAAAAAGATTTTTAAAAAATTTATGTTTAGATAGAGGGGAAGGGAAGGAGAAAGGGAGAGAAACATCGATGTGCAAAAGAAACATTGATTGGTTGCCTCTTGCACGCCCATAACCCAGGCATGTAGCCTGACCAACAAGGAATTGAACTGGCAACCTTTTGGTTCACAGGCTGGTGCTCAGTCCACTGAGCCACCCCGGCCAGGGCATGGCCTCTTGTTTTTTAATATTGGAATGTTTATTCTGGTGGTCCTTTATTGCAGGTTGCCTTTCCTCCTCTGAGGCCATCTGTGACACACAGCTGTAGAACCCAGATCAGTATTTGCAATCCGCAGCTCATGACCTTCAATAGGCCGCAACCAGTATTTTTTCATGAAATACAATAGGTAAAAAGTATCTGTGCACTCCACGCATAGTACGGATAAATATTTTTTGTGGAAAAAAGTTGTTATATTAAAAAATATTCAATGCCTATGGAGTGGACACTAAAATCAGGTGAACAAACAGATAAAAGCT